>JAODKF010011129.1:0-23780 GCA_026779585.1 Mormyrus proboscirostris
GCATCTTAAATTATTACAATTAGATGTATTATTATCATTAGAGAGTATAATTCTACTTACCATTAATGGGATACATTATTATTTAATTTATTTTTAATTTATTTTTAATTTATTTTTAATTTATTTGTATTTTTTTTTTTACGTGGTCAGCATCGCGGGCCGCATTTGCATTTGTGACGGGCCGCAGGTTGAGAACCGCTGCCCTAGTGTGTTTCCTTGTCCCAGGGCTGCCTCATAGCTCTATGAGTTGAGTGTGTGGTTCTCTGGCTGCACCTCTCTAGTCATGATTTTGAGGCCAGCTTCACCTATTGTGTATTTTATATTAGTTTATTCCTTGTGCTTTGCCTGTTTATTTGCCCTCACCTGGTTCACATCTGTTACGCTTATACTTTTGTCCCTAGTCTTTTCTTAGTGTTCTGATGCTTTGACTTTAGTAATGTTACTTAGTTTCCTGTGCTTGTCAGGGTTTTCACCTGTCCAGCATCATGTCCTGCTCATGGTGTATTTAAGTGCCTGCTTTTGTTCTGTTGCTTCTTGGTTCATTGTGGCTGATTCTTAGTGTTTCTCTGTGTGTTAGTAGTATTATAAGTATACTTATAATAATTATTATAATAATTATTGCCTTATAAAGGAATAATTATAGGTAATAATAATTATTCCTTGTTAGTTAATTGTAGTCCTCCTGTGTTTATCCTTATCCTTAGTGTTATGGTTCCCTTGGTTATGGAACATCTGATTGGTTAATCCCGACTCCGCTAGCTGCTCGGACCCACCTTCTGTACAATCGGATTGGTTATCTTTCTGAACCAATCATTGAATTAACATCTTTTCTGTAGAGCTCAATAATCTTTTATGTGTAGAGAGTTATTACTGTATTTGTGACTGATGTAAGGCACTATAGATCCATTCATGCATCCATCTTCCAACTAGCCGGGGATGCAGGAGACCTGGAGACAGTCCTACGCAGCAAAGGGCATAAAACAGAGATACAGCCTGAATTGGATGACACAGTCTTCTCAGTTAAGACAGTTTTTTTTTAATGGAAGGCTCTTACCCAATAGGCATACACATGCAAGTGAGAACAATGGCAGAAAAAAAATCTGGTGATTTTTTTATAATAAGCCTTATGGTGTAACTTAATTGTTTTTATTTACATAAAGTTCAGCGCTTCAGGAAATTATGCACTATTGTTTATTTCTGAAAAGACAGAACACTAGGGAAGAAGAGTCTATTTTTTTCCCACATTTGTGCTTTTGTGTTTCAGTGAAACATTAAATAATAAAGCAAGATTTAACACAAGGATTTTATTTTTGTATTTACTGATTAGGTTTTTTTCACAGTACACACAGACACTTGTGCATAAGAACATTTTCCGTGGCTGCTTAGTGACAAAACCATCTAAGAGGCTGCATGTGACATTTTCTTTTCCTTTTGTTGCTTTACGCTTGGGAATGTTGCCGCAAATCTCAGTCTGATAAATTATTTTCTGACATTTTCTGAAAGCTGGATCCCTTATGAAATGTTTTCTATTCTAAACCCTGAAATGTCTGTTCTGTTTGAGGAGGCTGGGCTATGGGACTTATGGTATTCAATGGTTGGAAATCCATTGTCACTGCCTGTGAAATTTGTCTGTAGGGCTGTGTTTTTAACTAAGCATGCCTGTTTACCAACCAGTCTCAGATGTATTGGGGAAAAATGATGTGATTGTGTGATTGTTGGGCTGTGTTGGTAGGTCTGATTGATGTAATTTCCTGTGTGCCTCTTGCTATCAAGTTTGCGAGTGGAGTGCCGGACTTGAGGTTGAAGGATTTAGCCTGCAGTCAAGCCCTCCTCGAACATTACATCATCTTCTCCAGCCCTGAGAGTCTGTATGCAGTGCGTGAAGCCATGTGCACCTTGAGCCAGGAGAAGCTGCGTGCCATTGAGGAGAGCATGTACGACAACATTGACTTCTTCAAGCTCTTCCGCTTGGTCAGTCCTCTCAAGCTTATTTCTTAAGGGTAACGGTTCTTCTTGCTCTCATCAGGCCCCATATCTGATTTAGTACCAGAAGAGGGCTAAAACGATTATCAGTTCTGCAGGATGGAGTGAGAACTCAGAGCCTTTAACACTTTCATGCTAAGTGCGAAGCCAACTATCCTATCTACGGCTTATTGAAGAGGAAGTTTGACTAAATGCGAGCAGTAGAGATGCCTTTGAATCCCAGCCCTCACAACCATGGTAGTAAGAGCAGTTGTTAGCTACAGGTCTTACATTTTAACAGAATAAACATGCATGCTTCAGTGGGACATTGGGCCATTTGGGGTCTTTCACCCATGTTTTTTAAACTGAGGGCGGGTGGGGAAGTGATGCAAGGTTTCAGTAACTAAAACCACCAATCTGTAGAGCAGACATGGTCAAAAATAAAATGTGGTTTACTGGGACATTTTTTCATGTAAGGACATATTGTCATCTATAAATTGACAGTAGATTTGTTCTCCCTGTGAAGTCATGAGATTTGAAGTTCTGTCCATCCATTTCCCAAACCGCTTATCCTTCTGGGTCACGGGGGTCTGGGGCTGATCCCAGAAGCTATACGGGCACGAGGCGGGGAACAACCCAGGACAGGGGGCTGAGCCCATCGCAGGGCACACTCACACACCATTCACACTTATCGGCAATTTAGTATCTCCAATTAGCCTCAGCATGTCTTTGGACTGTGGGGGGAAACCAGAGTACCCGGAGGGTACACCGCAACGACACAGGGAGAACATGCAAACTCCACACACATGGAACCCAGGCGGAGACTCGACCCTGGGTCCCAAAGGTGTGAGGCAACAGTGTAAATCACTGTACCACTATGCCACCCCTTGAAGGTCTGTCAGTGTCATGAAAAATATTAATATTAAAATAAAATCAGGGAATAAACTCATAGGCAAATGGTGGTTTATCCTAAGCAAAGCTAACACAGGAAAGAGCATATATTTGTATTCTCTGATACTAAAGGGACAGTACCACGTTGTGTTTGTGTGTGGAAAGCACATGTTTAATTTTAGCTTAATTCAAATCGGCTGCTGTCAAGGGTGGTCGTTACGGTCATTTCTGCTGAGGCGCTGGGGAGGGTAGTGGTGTGATTAGCTGACCTGCCGAACAGCAAAACAAGTCAACGTCCAATCAGGCTGGAGATATTGCCAGCTATGCCTTTTCCGCCCCATCCAGATAAGCAGTTTGACTCCACCCCCATCGTCAAGGCCCACGTCTTTCCGCATGAGTCTTTCCTGTTGTAAACAGCTGTGGTGGACAGTTTCAGTCACAGCCCCTGCACAAGAATTTGCGTTTTCAGTCCTGCTGCCTCTTGATCTGAAGTGATAAGGGAGGGCGAATGTAAGAGGAAGGATGTTGAATTTTGGAGTTTCTCTTTATCGGAGAATGTTTCCTGATATTTTTTTAAATAGTATATATTTTTGTTAGTTTTGCTATGGTTGAAGACTAGCTATTAAAAATGAGACTCAAATTTTGGAATAGATACAGGTTTACTGAGAAATTCCAGCTATTTAAAATCTAAAATGCATCTTAAGCCTAAGTATACAGTGATCACAGAAAGTAATAGGACAGTAAATTTAGTTAAATTCAGTAAAAATGTATTGGTTTTCGAACAAAATCATTACTTTACTTTGTTTACAAAAAATATATATCACATTAGAAACAATCAGTAGTTTTAAGTAAAATATTCAAGTAGTAATAAATTTAAACCGAAATTATAGTTCTAAAACAGTTCTGAAAGAACTTCATTCCCACCATGAAATGTCGATGTTCCTAGCGTTCTCTGGCATCCACAAGTCACTAAGGTAGATGGTATCACAGTGTTCTGAGTTAAAAAGTTAATTGACAAGCAGTCTCATTGGATGCTTTTTAATTAGCAACACCTTTACAATAGCAAAAAACACCTGACGTTTGTGTTAAATATCCCTTTGTGAGCCTGTGACTACAATCACAATTAATAGCAAAATGGCAAGAACAGAACTAAATGAGTCCGTTAGAAAGATTATAATACTTAATAAAAAGAAAATGTATCTGTGGAGATATAATAAGCTTTGCCTGTCAGTAGACTTTTGTTATGATACCAATAAGTTACATTGCAAAATTGTTACATAATTAAGCAAGCGCCCCCAAGACTGTATGTTAATTCATTTCTCCTTTAAAAAAGACAATTATTATTATACTATGTATTAAATATAGCATGTAAATCCCAGTCAAGTGGTGAGACTATACAGTATAAATGCAACATGTCATGGAGTAAAGATTCCATGAGCTGCCTATGCATGGGTATCAAAGACCAAGGAGCATCCCCCCACCTCTCCACCCCCCCAAAAAAATGTAAGCAAACAAGAATTGCCACAAGATAGTATTTCTCCCAGTGATGTACACCTTCCTGTGAGTGTTACATACAGTATGAGTGCATTAGAACAATAGACTTTTGGCTTATTCAGGCTTATTCTACAGTCATTGTGTTTACTTACCCATAATCTCTTTCCCTTTTCCCTACTCAGCTTCCCAGGGTCCTTGACCGCCACACTACTGGCCCCGATCTGCGATTGTGGGGCAAAGTGCTCTCAGGCATGTCCGAGAAGTTGCACCAGGTAATGGTACTCTTCAAAATAGCTTCAATACCTGGCTATTTGGGTGCAAGATACTGGTTAATGTCAGGGTGTAGAGTTACACATATGAGTAGCACTCAACATCAGCCGTGTTTAATTGTTGAACTATTGCTTGTGGCTATTCAGCTCGGGTAGAAGGTACAGTATTGAATGTGACATCATCTGGGGTAAGCTGTCATGAGCTTACAGATGATAAGAGGAAGTAGGTGACCCCATTGTTGTTGACCCAATTGTAATACTCTGGGTGCATTCCGGACTCAAAGAAGCGATTATCAGGTATCTTTTCACAATTTTTTTTTATCAAAATTTATCTTTGACTGAAATTCTATCATATTAATCCCTTGAAAAATACCTGAAATGCAGTCCCCTTTCACATATTTTAAAAATGTATCAAGAGAAATGCTAAAATGTCTATTGTGTTCTCCTGTCTTAGGTAATCTTTGAGATCTTTGAGACTGTGTGGTCCATTTCTGTCTTGTTGTGGGCTCATCTCCTGCTGTAGAGTCTGTCATGAATGCTGCATGGAAGCACTCCATACCCTTCTTAATGACAGGTCTAATAAAACATACATACTTATTTCTCACATGTATATGGGAAGAGGAGGAGCTGACCAACTGTTGTCCTAGAACCCATCAATTCTTTACTTATAATACTTAGAATGTATAATCCTGTTCCCTGCAATGGGTTGGTGTCCTGTCCTGGGTTATTCTTTGCCTTGTGCCCATTTTCTCAGGATAGGTTGTGGACCTCCACAATCCTACACTTGTTCTATATCAGAACAAATTGTATAGAAAATGAATGAATGAATAATCCTGGCTTTCCTCACCTAGATGTTTCAAACTGTTTATTATCAGCTGCAATTAAGTCTGTCTATGATAATCATCGTTTGTACAGTGCCTTACATCTTTACTAAATTTTTAAGTTACTTTGGTCAACTATGTCGAGAAGGGATGTATATAAACTATATGTGTCTAGCACTTCACCTTAACAACAGAAACATGAAGGAGATGAATTCAAATTATGACCACAGACCTCCTCTTCATCCCGCTCCCCTTATCACCAGTTATCTGCGAGGAACAGTTCCAAAGATCTTCTGCAGGTCCTCTCCCCCCTTTTTCAGGCGGGGGGAGCTTCCTCTGTGAGCCAGCTGATGGATGCAGCATCCAGCCTCTTCTGTGGCTACCCCAAGGAAGCTGGTTCCAGGGTGCTCTCCTTCAATTGGTATGAGGAGAATATGTATAAAGGTTTCTTTGGCATCAACAGCACAAAGAAGTGGACTGGCTACGTCTATGACAAGACAGCCAGTGAGTTTGACAGTAGTGGCTTTATCAGCGATCATACCCTCTACTCTGCTGCATTCCATTGATTTCATAGCATCAACTCGCTCACATTCAGGAGATTATATATAATAACATAATGGTCTGATGTACCATAATGCCCTATAGTCTTCTACCCCCTTTATGTTGTAGGTCCCTACTGTAATGCGCTCATGATGGATCTGGAGTCCAACCCAATCTCCAGAGTCATCTGGGCCTCGGTCAAGCCCTTGCTGATGGGAAAGATACTGTACACCCCTGACTCACCTGCGGTGAGGCAAATATTAAGGAGGGTAAGTGATGCAGCTTCTCTTGAAGTTCCCAGGTGATATTTTGAGGAGTGCAATATAAAGCATTCTACACAAGGTGTTTATCTTGATTTAAGTACTATGACATATAGTGGCTTACCAGAGGTCAAAAATTGGTAACACTTTCTGTGAAAGCCATGTCTATGAACATATTCAAAGCATATTATAATGCATTCATAAAGCATTAAGCTTGAACGGTAACACTTTGCTTGAAGCTTTCACCTATAAGATGACATAAGGCATGATAGTGTTGATTATAATACTTCATAAGCTCCAATAAAGCTCTCATCTATAATGCACAATAGATACCTTCATAATCCAGTACAAAACATCCTTAATTCTTATATCAAACATTATAAGGCATTATGAAGGCATCTATAGTTTTATAAAACTTCATAAAGTATTCATGTTGCATAATAAACATGGGCAAGGTTATAATGTGTTATGCCTTCTTATAAATATAATTTATGCTTATGTTTTTAATTCGTTATTAATGCATTATAATGTGTTATGAACATCTTTATAGAATCTTTTAGAAATGGCATGCATAGAAAATGTTACCATTTGAACACGTCATCATAATTGCAGTTTAATAATAATTAAAATTAAAGCACAACTGTAACTGTTTGTGTGTAATTGTATTTACAGTGACATTCCCTCTTGGACATTGCTTTGCCTTCTGCCTTGTGCTTTGCAGGACTGGCTTCTAGTTACTATATTTCGATTAGGAGAAATAATCCAAAAATGTATGGATGAGCTATGACCTTTTGCACAGGATAGAAGTGGATAGATCAGGAAATGTCTCTTTGTCTTGCACTGTTGCCAAAATGATTTTAGCTTGACCTTTCTGAATTAGAGTGCTGAAAATGTCACTCTTGTCCCATCATTATTGTTTCTTCTAAAAAAATGATCAAGTAGTTTTTTACTCTTACAAGATGCAAGAGAAAGTTCTGGAAGTGTCACCTGTAATGATATTGCGTTATTACATATTGTGTTAAGTTGTTACTGTACGTTAATAGAAGAAAGCATTAAAGCCATGCTGTAACTAATTAAATCAAATAAGGTTGGTGGATTTATATTTTCCTTCTACTTTCCCCTTGAGTGATAAGTTGTTGTGGGAATGTAACATTTTAAAGGATCCCAATTTTGTTGGGAGGGGAATAACATTTTCTGTGATGGTGGGAAAGCCGTGTAAGCATGCGTGTCTGTGTATGTCTGCCAGGCAAACGCCACGTTTGAGCAGCTGCAGAGACTCCGAGGTTTGGGAAAAGCCTGGCAGGAAGTGGCCCCCCAGCTCTGGGCCTTCTTTCAAAGCAGCGTGCTCATGAACATGGTCCGGGTACGGCTATTTATCACATCTAATTCTCTTACCCCTTTGCTCTGTACGCATGCGGTTTGTATGGGCAACCTGACCAGTGATGTGTCTGTGTTTAGTGACTGACTGTCGTGTGTCAGGTTGACTCATAGGTTGAAGGGGAAGAATGGGGCGAGTTTTTTATACAGATTGCATTTTGGGTCCCATGTCCCCTTTCTGTTACTTGAGGTACTGGCATCCCATCCTGGTTCTACTCCTGCTTTATGCTTTATGCTGCCTGGAATAGACTCCTGGTGACCGTCTCACCCAGAATAAGTGGTTGATGGAAGGATGGATGGAGAGACGGATGGATAATTTGTCCTTCATATATTCTCTCCACATTATCTGTTAATATTTGTCAAACTTTATTTAGGATCATGTATTATTTTATCATTATAGCTGTATTGCTTTATTATAATTGTGAAACTTGATGTGCCTCTTTCAGGATATCATCATGAGGCCCATGGTAGCGGATTTTATTGATATGAGTGTAGAAAGTTTCGGGTTTTCCTCAAGACACATACTTAACTTCCTGTTTACTGGACCACCCACTGATCGTTCATATGATATGCCGAATTTTGACTGGAGGAACATCTTAAGTCTGACAGATCAAGGCATCCAGTTACTCAACCAGTACGGAGAGGTAATTCCTTGTTATAAACACCAAGAAATTAAATCTGCAAAATGTTGTTATTGAAATCTGTAAAATGAAACTAAAGAGTAAAGATCCAATTTTATTTCTCAACTCTGCTTTCAGTTCATCCTTATGCATTTTGTTTTGCTCACTTTTACAGAAAGCTAATATTTAGTTTTCAGGGGAATATTTTCACTCATTATTCAGAATATTTTTCATTGCTTATAAGTACTTCAAGTAGAACATACTTGAAACAATTAAATGTTATTATAGTGCTGAATGTTTTTAATATTTTCTTCTAGTATATGACTCACACAGCCTCTGATTCACTGAACTTTACTCATGAAATTCTTAACCAGGAAAAGTGCAAATAAGTACAGTGAAGAAAGCTCTGTGTGGGCACTGTCCTAATTATTGTGCCATTAAATTGCTTTTCAGAATCCCAAATCTCTGCTTGTTTCAGGGTGAAAGAAACTTAAATTTGTTATGAATGGTGAAACAAATAAAAAAATGTCTACTACCCGCAGGGTTCTTTTGAGATGATTAGATGGATGCTTAAAAAGAACTCAGTACTTTTTCTTTGGGTTGCATTGCATCGCATTAGGGTATATAGAGTAGACAGAGCGCTCTGTCACCTGCTCAATTCGTCTTTTTAGCCTCCTGGTTCTGAGACTGAAGACCCGAAAATGCATGGGGCGTATAAATGGAGAAACATTGTTAAGCACGAGTAGGATCTGCTCCTCATTTAGCCTTTGTCCCCGGTCAGGCTAAACAGTAGCTCAGTGTGACAGATAAGCCCATCTGATTGAGCCGAATTAGGCACAGCTGTCAGTCTGCACCAGCTCCTCAGTTTAGGCTTCAGTTAGTTTGGACTGTCAGTCTGTGTCCATAGAGATCGTTTTTCCAGTAGTTGCCTCAAAATGTGGATCACATATGCAAATACACGTCTATCGTCGCATTCACCCAAGTGCCGCCCGTTCTTGTTTATATCTATTATATTCTTCGCCTTCCACGTCGTGTGTTTTATCGGATGTAAGAATGACACTTTCGGCTTTCAGACCTGGTCTCGGGGCTTTTTGGGCTGTATTGTACAGTATTTTGAATGGGGTTGTTAGATACGCTTTGCCTGTAATAGGGGGCCACTGCTGAGGTGTCAGGGAGCATGAATCTGAGGTTTGAGGACCGCCACTCTTTGGCAGAAGAACCTTTTTGGATGTGTGGTATTGGATCCCACTCCTCACACATCCCATGTTGGAGAATATGACCCCCCCTCCCCCCCACATGCTTTTTTTTTTTTTCAAGTGCTTGGACCTGAACAAGTTTGTCGGCCTCTCTGATGAGGGTCAGATGACGGTCAAAGCCCTGGACCTGCAGGGAGAGAACAAGCTCTGGGCTGGACTTGTCTTCCTGGACATGACCCCTTGGACTTCTGAGCTGCCAGCTCACATCAAGTTTAAGATCCGCATGGACATCGACTCTGTGGAACGAACCAACAAAATTAAAAACAGGTGTGTCCTTTAAGAACAGCAGTAAAAACACATTAAAGATGACAAGGTAGCTGTTTGTGTTTCTTATTGCTGGAAGATATATAGTCAGTGCTTTTCACATTACCCTGCTTCCTGGAGAACAACTGTGTCAAATATTTTAGTCTTTTGACGCATTAGATTCCCATTTCAGATGGATTTATCCTCAAAGCCCCACATTCTCTCCAATTTATTGGCAGATCAAGAACAATCAATAATTACTTCTTTACAGTAAGCACATCTTGTGTTTAAGTGTTTTAGCAATGGGTTCCAACCTAGATTTTTGATATTTATCATGTAGTGTATCTCTATGTTCTTGTTGGAATCCTCTATTCAAATCTGTGATAGGACACTATAGGTATTTTTGCACGGATACTCCGTAGCTCAAGGAACCCCTGAAAATAGTGGCCTGTTCCTTTTTACAATTGTAATGATTGAGGTTGTGGACCCCCATATTTCTGGCCCCTCAGCGGGCAGTTGAATGCCCTTTTGCCCCCCCGTTCAGCTATGGTTGCAGAGATTGGCTCAATCTGTCATTGTTCTCTGGTTATAATGGACTTTATGATGCAATCGGTTACCGAGCTGAGAGCAGTTGAATACTTGTCTTCGCCTGACTTTCCTCGTGCTGCTGTGCTGCCAGTTGCTGTGTGAATTTCTTCTGTATTCCATTGACTTCACATATTTAACTGCACTATTTCTCATTAGATTCTGGAACCCGGGTCCACGGGCCGATCCCATCGGCGACCTGCGCTACGTGTGGGGAGGTTTTGCCTACCTGCAGGACATGATTGAGCACGGCATCATAAAGGCACAGACGAACACAGATGGGCCCCTGGGGGTCTATCTCCAACAGATGCCCTATCCTTGCTATGTGGATGATCTGTGAGAGGCTCACACCTTTTAAAAATCTCTTTGTTAGATTTTTATCTTGCTATAATAATAGAACAGAGCAATAAACATGCAATATAACAGCATTAGTCCAAACAATCAATGTTTGCAAAGTGCTATTTGCCTTGCTTTTATATCACTTTGGGCAAAAGCATCTGCTAAATATCCATAAATCCATCTTCTGTAACTGCTTGTCCTATTCAGGGATCTGGAGCCTATTAGCTCAAGGCAGGGATCAACCCAGAATGAGGCACCAACCCATTGCAGGCTACACTCACACACCTTTCACAGCTATGGGCAAGTTGGGAACTATGATTAACCTCAGTATGTGTTATGACTGTGGGGGGCAACCTGAGGAAACCCAATGACAACACAGGGAGAACATGCAGAGCCATGGGGGAAACTAAATGACTTCAGAGGAGACTTCAGAGGCGGGAGGCAATAGCGCTAAGCACTGCACCACTGTGCCTCCCCATCTGCTACATACATAAAAGTCTGTCCTCTGACCCTCAGGCATTATCTGGGAGGCAAGAACCATATGAAAAAAAAAACGAATTAGGTAAAGGATTTATGAGCATACAACAATAATCATCCATTAGTAATAAAAAAATTGAAAAGTAGGTTCCTGAGTAAAAATCCAGACCAATATTTTGTTCCAACTAACCTGTTGAGCATAAATACTCACAGTCACAGAGTACTCAACAGGTTGGTTGCAACAAAATCTAGAACTGGATTTTTACTTTCCGGACCTGAACTTTCCACCTCTGGTTGCCACACCCTTTGAGGGAAAGGGATTTAAATCCCGCCTCTGTTCTATATGTGTAGTTTTTATGTTTTGTTCGTGTTCTGCCGGTTTGTTTCTGTAATCCAAAGACATGCATTTCGGCTCTCTGCATCCCTGAATTGCCCAGAGATCATGCCTTAGTGTGCATATATCAGCCATCTGCCGCCGGGGATAGACTCCAGGTCCAACCATAACCCCAACTAGGATAAGCAGTTAGATAGATGGATGTGTCTTTTATTCTTATATTTGTTTAAGGTGATCCTCATTATGTTAAAGTGTTCTGATTAACCTGTACAGCAGTTCAGCTCCAGTGATGGTCTTCTCATGAACTTTCATGGTTACTTTCCTGGGTAATGATAAGGTAGATCTCTTCTGTAAAGACACCAGATGTCACTGAACACCTCCTGTCCTCCACTCTGTTCAGCTTCATGTCGATGTTCAGCCACATCTTTCCCACCTTCGTGGTCCTGGCATGGGTGTACTCAGCATCCATGCTGGTGAAGAGCATCGTGCTGGAGAAGGAGATGAGGCTGAAGGAAATGCTGAAGGCCATGGGTGTAACCAACGGTGTGATGTGGACCAGCTGGTTCACTGAGAGCTTCCTGATGATGACTGTCACCACGGCCCTGGTCACCACCATCATCATGGTCATAATTCACTCTTTTCTTTTAGATGTATAAAATTACAGATTTTTTCATTTTATTTTTTGATAACCATTCATTGAACCAACAACATGTTAAATTCTAGTCGTTTGAATCTTAAGCGTATTACAAGCCTATGCCTCAGCTAAAGGTGGAATTTACACTAGGTGGGCGAGTTCCATTTTTGAGTAGCAGTGCCATCTAGTGGAGATTTTTAAATGTTACATCTGAGAGGTGGCTGCTACTGCATCTTACTCAGCATTTTTTCCTGTAAAGTAATGTATAATATAAACTGGATTTGAATTACTTATTTTAAATATGGTTTTAAGAGGAGGTTTATTTCAGGTTAGAGTGTGTGTGCTACTAATAATTTATTGTAAATATTAAAACAAGGTCATGTGTAGGTTTGGTTATTTTTCAGACTGGGAAGGTTCTGAACTACAGCAATCCTATCATCCTCTTCTTGTTCCTGCTGCTCTTTGCCACGGCGACTGTTGCACAGTGCTTCCTGATGAGTGTGTTCTTCAACAAGGCTAACCTGTCAGCAGCCTGCAGTGGCATCATCTACGTCACTCTCTACCTGCCACACATCCTGTGCCTCACCTGGCAGGACCACATCACCAAGGACATGAAGATCATGGTGGTGTGTGTCAGTGTCATGGGATTTCAGGAAGAAACTAGAGTGCCCAGTGAAATCCCCCAAAACACACGGAGAACATGCACACACACACACGCGGGCGTGCGCATGCAGACTTGGCAGACATGCAGACTTGTCTCGAATTGAAAACCTCACACCAGCCAGCTTCATTTTAAATGTTCTGATTTCAGCCAGAGTAAAATAAATAATTTTAACTAAAATGGGTTTCATTCTGGGATGGTGAGATGCAGGTTTGCACTACTGCACTACTGGCCCTGGGTTCGAGTGTCCAGCCTAGCTTTATATGTGTGAAGTTGGCATGTTCTCTCCACGTGATTTTCTCCAGTTTCCCCCCACGGCCCAAAAACAAACTAATGCGAAACAGAGTTGCTCAATTGCCCATAGGTGTGAATGGAGCACATGTGGGCTCTGTGATCGCTTGGCGCCTTGTCCTGGGATATTACCTGCTTTGTGCCTTTGTTTACAGCATGGACCCCGGACCCTTGTAAGCTTACATGTCCTCCCTGTGTTATTGTAGGTTCTGGCTGATTTCTCTCTCTCATGGTTTGGATTGTGTAGGTGTGAGTGCTTTGAATGGTGTGACATTCCCTGCCTTGTGGCCATTGTGATCGCGATAGGCTCTGTGACCCTGTATAGGACAAGGAGTATAGAAGATGAACAAACACTAAACTGTAACTTAGAATCTCAGCCAGTCTTTGCACACAATCACAGAGGTAGCTTAGCGAAGCATTGTTTCTGAGGCCTGAACAGGGCAACGTAGGCAGCAGTATAAAAAGCATATCAGCAGCTTATGATAATGTTATTGTTAGGATATACTCTTCATTTAACCAATGACTGACCATCTCATGTTCTTTCAGAGCTTGCTGTCTCCAGTAGCGTTTGGATTTGGAGCAGAGTACCTGTCCTGGTATGAGGAGACAGACCAGGGTCTACAGTGGGACAACATCCAGGCAAGCCCTCTGGAGGGCGATGAGTTCTCCTTCCTCATCTCCATCCAGATGATGCTTTTTGACACGGTTCTCTATGCCTTCCTGGCTTGGTACCTTGACAACGTCTTTCCAGGTGGGAACATCACTTCCAGCTAATTCAGAGATTTCAATAGATTTGGAAACTTATACTTGTAATAATAATAATAATAATAATAATAATAATAATAATCTTCATTTATATAGCACTTTTCATACATGCCATGCAGCTCAAAGTGTTTTACATGTAGGATAAAAGTAATTTGATGATTAGACTCATTGCTCCATTCCTTTCGTTCAGGCCAGTATGGAACTGGACAGCCATTTTATTTTCTACTCCAGCCCTCATACTGGCTTAGGTGTCTTAGGGAACCTTTGCTATCAGGTTAGTAGGAGAACAGCAAAGGTATTACGAAGTACTTCAAAAAGCAGCATTACTGACAAAGGAATATGTAACAATATCTTTGTTCTTCCACTCCATGCAACAGACAGCCCAGCCTCTGAGAACCTGGGATCTGCTGCTTTGGAGAAGCAAGAGGGACACGCGGGCATAGGGTCCCTGGGTGCACCTGGGGTGGGCGGGAAGGCCTGCAAACACCAAGACAAGCAGGAGCAGCTGACAAGAAAGAGGAAGGAGCCACTGAGCAGACGAGAAGAGGGAGAGGGAAACATAGGTAAAGAAGCCGCTGGATATATGCATACACACCACACCTATGACAACTTGCAGGAAATTTGCACCCTGCTTGATTAAAAGCTTGTGGTGTTATTTTGTGTCCAAATTATGTTAGTTTTGTTCTAAATAAATATATATAATATAAAAACTACTTAAGTTAAACTGTTTATTCTATTTTTTACTTTTTAGATTTCTTGTGACTGACTTTTGAATACATGAACCAAGATATCTTTATTGTCACTGTATAAGTACAATGAGATTGATTCATCCGATAAAAGCCTCAATAAAAACTAAACTGAAAGAAAAATGTAACAAAAAACTAACAAATAGCAAATATGCAGTATAAAAGAGGAATATTGCACATGAATTACTGCATGAGATAAATTATTGCACTTGAGAAAGGTGAATTTCAGTGGTTAGGATTTGTAGCATTACTGCAAGATAATGATCATGATCAACAATATTGCACAGTATAATGGGTTACATAGTATCAGAGCAGGTATTATGGGGTGGTCTCTGGCTAGTCTCTGTGCCTGTGACCAGGTCTCTGGTTTGAGCCTGACTTTGGCAGAATGGTCACATGTTTGTGTACACTTGAGCAAGGACCTTAACCTTAACCCCCAGGCTCCTGGGTGCTGCAAGGTAACCCCCCCCCCAAAAAAAAAACAAAGCTTACTCTCATCTGAATAGAGAGCAAGATGGGCCAAAGTGGAGGGAAAACAGAATTAAAAAGAAATGAATACATTGTATAATGCCAATGAAATGTGTATGATGTACTTGGTGATCATTGTATTGTGTTACCAAGTATCTTAGCTTTGAGAGGTTATGACATGCACAGGTAATTCAAGTTTGCTAAAGTTACAGGGAACCTCTTTGAGGCAGAGCCATCAGGCCTCATGGTGGGAGTGTCTATACGGGACCTAGTGAAGATCTTCAGGAGTGGCTCCCAGCCTGCTGTGGACAGCCTGACCATCAACTTCTATGAGGGACAAATCACCTGCTTCCTGGGCCAGAACGGGGCGGGCAAGACTACTGTCATGTACATCCCTAACGAACATCATGTCAAGAAAGATGGCGATGAGACAATGGGTTCCGACTCAGTGTGTCTCTCTGTCATTTCCCTACTCTCACCCTAGGTCCATTCTGACTGGTCTGGTCCCACCCACCTCAGGCACCGCCTACATCAACAGCATGGACATCCGCACCGGCCTGGATGCCATCCGGCCATATGTGGGAATGTGTCCCCAAAACAACATCTTGTTTCACCAGTATGTAGGTCTCTCCTCTTACACAGCAGAGTATTTACATTCATCTGTGAACCTAGAAGATTTCTAATCCTATGTAACTTACTATTATGTTTTTATGCCTCTTTATTTTGCATCAGTAGACGATAACCTGCTTCCCAAATACTAAAATTCATGGGATTTGACACTATGACATTTTGTTCACTAGTTCGGCCCCATGGCTGCTACATCGCCACCTTTAGGTAATAGATGGTACTACTGTACATTATCGTCATCTTCCCTTTTTCCTTCTGTCATTCCTCAGCTTGACTGTGGCAGAGCATATATTATTCTTATTGCTTCTGAAGGAATGGGAAATGCCCGAGGCTTTGAGGGAGGTAGAGAATATTCTAGAGGATGTCGGGCTGTTTCACAAGAGGAACGAGGAGGTGCAGAACCTCTCAGGTTGGTGAATTGTCAAATCTGTCAAGTGTAAAAATGCAAAATGGATCAGTTCTGAAGTCTGTTGTGCCGAGACAGACATGCCCTGAGACTGACCTATATAACTCACCAGGGGGTTTGCAGAGGAAGCTGTCAGTGTCCATGGCCTTCATGGGCGGTACCAAAGTGGTCATACTTGATGAACCCACATCTGGGGTTGATCCCATCTCCCGTCAATCAATTTGGGACTTCCTGCTAAAGTACCGGCCAGGTAATCGTGGTATTGTTGTACTTACCTTACCATATTTACCTCTTATGCTGGCAAGAAATAGCACATTTGCATTTTCATACTTGATGTACAATATTGTTTGTTTTAAATAAAGTTTTATGTACATATAGTCTTTATTTTATTTATTATTCTATTAACTTGTTCTGCTGATGTAATGTTCTGTTCTACTATTCTATTTTTAAATTTCTTGCATCAGCTCTAGGAGTAACAAGACACATTTATTTTTGTACCTCTGTAAACTGTAATCACAATAAATTTGAATTGAATCGAATTAAGGACTATAGAAATAAGATACAAGGTTATATTTATATACTGTATTCTAGTGATGGCCAAATGAACCTTCATGAACCATTTGCTGTATTTTCTGGCCCTGCTAGATGGTGCTCACTATTCAAAAAAGGGCTCAGAGCAAACCAAGAGCACCATTTAGTGGCGTGAAAAATACAGCAAATGGTTTATGAAGCTTCATTTGGCTATCACTACTATATTCTGTACGATCTGGTTGGAAGGTGAATTATGAGTCATGTCTATTAAGACAGATGGCTTTGGAGTGATTACTGCCATCTCTCCAACCAGGCCGTACAGTGATCCTGTCCACCCACCACATGGACGAGGCCGACCTGCTCAGTGACCGTGTGGCCATCATCTCGAAGGGTCAGCTCCTCTGCTGTGGCTCGCCGCTCTTCCTCAAGAGCCACCTGGGCTCTGGCTTCTACCTGACATTGGTGCGCCACCTGAGGGGTCAGCAGAACGCTGAGGAGTGGGTAAGTCATGCTGCCTGATGCTGTCAGAGTCATGCATGGCTGATTGTAATACATTTATTATGGTCCGACCCCACCCCAGCAGACGGAGTGTGACTGTTCATCAGACTGTTCCTGCAACTGCCCTGTCTGCGTGAAGTTCAAAGAAGACATCCAGTCCCAACCCAAGGCCGCAGACCAGCAGCTAGATGGTAAGGAGAGGTTCTCAGCTTGATTATGTGAAACCTGAATTAATATCAATCAACCAAGTAAATAATCACAGACTACAGGCTGCTCTGGGATCTCATTTGTAATATTTAAATGCACAGTTCTTTGTAGTGATGGCCAAATGAAGCTTCTTTGACCAATTGCTGTATTTTCTGACACCACTAGATGGTGCTCTCTATACAAAAATGGGATCAATTTATGCACCAAAACACAGCCAGAGTGTCATCTAGTGGGGTCAAAAATACAGAAAACGCTTCATGAAGCTGCATTTGGCCATCACTAGTTCTTTGTGCAGAAGGTAGAAAACAACGCCTAATCAGTTAACGTCTCATTACACCTCCAGGGCTTTTGCTTTGATTTACCTCTTCTGCACTGCATGTATTAAAGCTGCATGATCTTTTGAACACAGTCCAAAAACTGTAGGCAAACTGACCATACAGTAGTATGTTATTATTAGTAATGGCCAAATGAAGCTTCATTAACCATTTGCTCTATTTTCTTACCCTAATAGACGGTGCCCTCTGTTCAGGAAATAACTCAAAACATGCCCCAAAGCAAACCCTGAACACCAGTGAAGCTTCGTACGGCCATCACTAGTGATTATGTATGAGTGCCCCATGATTGACTAGGCTCACAGCAATCATATACGGAATCAGTTACGGAAGATGGATGGATAGATAGATGGATGACCACAAATCCTAAAGTTGTATTTGGATTTTGTTTTTAGTTTGTTGTATTCTGTTTCTCAATATGCCTTGAATTATTACATTCATTATTTTAGGATAATCTAATTCATATGCTTTGGTATTATGTAGTGTTGTGAATTGAAAGATTTGAAAGGTCCCCTTACTGTAAGTGCAGTGATACTTAGAGATACATGAGTTGAGTTCAAGGTTCAAGGTTCAAGGTTGCTTTATTGTCATTTCAACAATATACATGGTACAGTACACAGTGAAACGAAATAACGTTCCCCAGGACCATGGTGCTACATAAAAGGACTGGGACAGTACAAAAAAAAAAACAGATTGCACATATGCCACATAGACAAGACAACTAGTAAAGTGCACGTGTGCAGACAAGTGCAAAAACAGCAAGTAAATAAGACAAGTGCAACAAGGACAACAGACAATACATAAATGAGCAGCAAATGAGTGCAAGTTGTTGATACATGAGCCATTGTGGTGCAAAACAACACAATAAGCAGTGAAATATGTACCCCTTACCCCCTATAGGGGACGTCGAAATCATCAGCACCCTTGTTCGGCACCACATTCCTGAAGCCAGGCTGATTGAGAATAAGGGCTTGGAGCTGACCTTTCTGCTTCCCGGAAAGTACTTCAAGAGCCAGGCTTATGTAGGCCTCTTCTGGGAGCTGGAGCAGAAGCTTTCGGATTTAGGCCTGACCAACTTTGGAGTCTCTGACACCTCACTGGAGGAGGTGAAACCTATGATGTTGTGACCTTTGACTAGCATGGTGGTTTAGGACATGTTGTTTGTTGGTTCAATGCACAAAAAAGCCTCTTCAGGGCCACCTAGGGCAGTGAAATTAACCTGTAAATCCTCCTTGGTACATATGATTAAAAATATCAAGTCTCTACCTTATTTCATCAAGTGTATGTATTCTAATGTGCAGTAAAGGTTTCAAATAAATGGAAATGCATATATATAAAGCCCTACTCTTGTCTAGATTAAATTAGGATATATTATTTATTGGCATTTTTGTATTTCACTAATCTGAAAATGTCCCTTTCAGATATTTCTGAAAGTCACTGCTAATGGACAAGCTGAAAGTGGTTCTGGTAATTGATCGCATTCATTTCACCTAGTGAGCCTGTCACTTTACACTTTAAAACTAAAGAGGTACATATGCTGTAAACTCTCCTCATATTTTACAGCTTGTACTGTATTTGTCTTACTTCTCCTTCCAAAAGTCAACAAACCTGAAGGCTTGGGGCAGGGCCTGTTGGACAGTAGTGCTGGAAAAGGCTTGAGGAAGGTTAAAGGGCTGAAATTGGTCCTAACGCAACTCTTTGCCTTGTTGGTCAAGAGATTCCATCGGGCCACACGGAACCAAAAGGACTTCCTTGCTCAGGTAGCATGGGTTCTTAACTTATTTTGGCACCCAGTGTTGTTTGTGCATCACTCCTCTTACGTAAGCCATCCCACACAGCAAGATGATTCTGAACTGGATCCGGGCCAGTATCCTTTTGCACAATGGACCAATACTGGTCTGAATCCACTTTCTGGATTTGAAACTGGTAAGGGCCGTACATGGGCCAAATTTACAGCGAATGGTGCCAAATCTGGCTCGTATTTTCACTAGAGTCAAAAGTTAAATTCAGAGCTGCCACAAATGGAGGCAGTGGGTGGCTGGGTGGACTGTGTGCCTGTGAGCTTGTAACAGCCCTGGCAGCAGCAGAAGGCTCTGCTCATTATCTAACCCTGCACTCTCACTCCCCTGCCCCCAAATTATGGAGAGTAAGATGGAGTCAGTATGGTGAAGGCTTTCAATGTACCTGTATTTGTGCAAATATGTTTGTTTGTTAAATGTGGCTCAGACTCATTTTATCCAGGCCGACTACTACCAGGTCTACTCTAGGATTCTACTTTGGAATATGTGGGTGCTAAGTGGCTCAGTGGGCTATGTCTCTGTGCTTGGAAACAGGAGGTTGCTGGTTTGAGCCCTGTTCATGGTGGAATGCTCATATGTCTGTGGGCCTTTGAGCAAGGCCTTTAACCCCCAACTCTGAGGGTGCTGCATGTTGTCTGACTTGCTATGGGGAGCAAGATGGGGTTTAGTAATGAAAAGCATTCCAGTGTAGCTGTACAAATAAAAGCCTAAGTTTCTGCTCCAGTATCCTAACTAAGGATGCCGGAGCACCAGCTTTAATAATTGCTTTTACTTGCACAAGTACAGCAATTGCACTTGGACCATCTTGCACTTGGAAACCAAAGCACAGGGTCAGCCAACAGGTAGCACCCCCAGAGCTGGGGGTTAAAAGCCTTTCTCAAGGGTCCACGGACACATAACCTTTCCACCATGGCCAGGGCTCAAACCAGCAACCTCCAGCTCACCACTGGGCCACTTACTGCCCACATATGCTACAGTAGGATTCTGGAGTAGAACTGGTCAGCAGTCAGTCCAGAAGAAAATGAGTCTGAGCCACATTTAACAAACATATGTGCACAAATACAGGTGCATTGGGATGCCTCTCTTCACTAACCTTATAGGACACTATAAGGTCAGTGCAGGGTCAGGTAATCTGCTGAGGCCAAGGCTTGAACCAGCAATCTTCTGCTTAACCCACCAAGCCACAGTCACTGCCCCCATTCAGGCTGCATCTGAACTGACCTTTTGACTCGGGTGGAGATACAAGTGAGACCCGAGCCGGTTTATGGATCACTGGCGATTTCTGAATAACATTTGGTCCGGATCTAGTTCAGACTCATCTTGCTATGTGGGCGATCGCCCCTCAGATTCTTAGTGCATCTGGTTAGTGACCGGTCAAACGTATATGGTCAGGCAAATGCGCGTCACATCTTCAGAGTATATACAGACCAGCTGTAATCATTCAGAACTCTGGACAGATTCTAGTGCAGACCCACCTGCACGAATGCCACTGGCACCCAGCTTTAAGGAGATGCAGGTGGATCTGGCCCAGAAGGCTGTCATATTCCTGTTAGTATCATCAGTTTTGTTCCTGCTGACAGTAAGAGTTACTTCTCACTATAAAATGTCGTAAGCCCTCAAATAGGGGGCAAATGTCTGTGAGGTAGCTCTCTTCCAGACAGGGGCGTGGAACAGAGGGCCCAACACTTTATAGGGGCCCCACTCTGCCAGAATCTACCGGGGAGCCTTAGCAATTTCTAGCTTTGCCCCTGCCTCCAGTAACATTATTACAGAAAATTTGCACTGAGTCTGTTTTGCTAATATATATTTATATCCAAGAATCCGTACTGTATTCACTAGATAAGCAATCAAACTAAATCCAATAACAAGGCAAAAGCTCTTGTCTGTGTAATAATATTTCTTGTCATTTTCAACATGAGTTTCTCTGTGTCCTCACAGGTTGTTTTGCCTTCAGTAATTGTCACCATGGCCTTGATGTTCACCCATGTTGTCACTGCCTTCGATGAATACCCAAGTCTGACTCTCACTCCCTGGATGTATGACCGCCAGTTTACCTTCTTCAGGTAGGGAAGGAGAGTAAGATATCTGGTGCTGTCTTGATGAGAATTGCTAACTTAACACATTCTGCTATGTATTATAGATTTGCTTATCATTTCAGCCAATGATTAACAATGATTAACAAATATCCAAAAAAACATCCTACAAACATATTTTAATCAGCTAATTACCAGGTTTAGTAGGTTTGTCTGAACAGGTAAAACTGCAAACTGTGTTGGATTCTGGCCCTTCAGAACTGGAATTACGCAACCCTATACTTTACATTGTGTGCTGTTTTTACCCAAGCAGCCCTTCATTGTTTCTCAGGCCTGAAGATTCAGACTCAACTTTTGTGCATGTGACGTTGTTGCAGTTTATTGTAATAAGTGTGTGGGTATAGTACTCAGCATGTAAAACATATTCCTTTCTCCACCACGAAGCTTACATGCTGAATTTGCAGAAAGCTCCATTTTTTATGTTTATTTTTATTTTTACTATCAGTCATCTTACAGCTCTTTGTAATTAACATGGCTTGCAGCAATGAGCGGGCGCTAAATGCAGAGATGGTATATTTTGGAGAGGTTCTTCTGAACAAACCTGGATTTGGGACACGTTGCATGGTGGATGAGCCGCTGGGGTACGTGATGGATATTAATGTGAAAATGAATATATATCTCAAAATTGTCCTGCAGGCAGTGATGACCAAATGAAAAATTATGAACCATTTGCTGCATTATCTGACCCCACTAGATCGCGCTCTCTGTTCAAAAAAGGTCTCAAAGCAAACTCAGACCATCTAGTGGGATCACGAAATATAGCAAATGGTTCATGAAGCTGTTTTTGGCCATCACTACCTGCAGAGACTTCCCTTGCAACAACATCACCGTGCCATGGGAGGTGCCACCCATGTCCCCAGGAGTGGCCAAAATGTTGCTGGATCCCCAGTGGAGTGACACCAACCCCTCTCCCAGCTGCCAGTGTAGCAATGGTGGCAGGTTTACCCTGTTACCCACCTGTCCGGAGGGCACTGGGGGACTGCCCCCACCCCAGGTCAGTGCATGAACACAAACCCTACTTTAAAACCCCATTCTAAAACATAAGAGGAATTTTACCTAATTGTTACATGTTGCCTAAAGTTTACGCCTGCAGACATCTACACATAGGTGCTGGGAGAGGTTTTGAGCTCGGAACAACCGACAAAATTTAATGAAGCTCAGTAGCTATCAACAGCTGACAACAGTCATAAAGGTACCTTTGAGCCACTGCTATATTTTTAACACTGTGGCGATATTATAGGCAACTTGTGAGCTTCTACAGGTCGGAACCCAGAGGAGTTTGTCAGCATTGCGTCTCATGGCTTATCTGCTCTGAATTAGTTTTTATGTAGCAAATTATCTGGATATTGTGGAGAGTCCATCTAGGAGGAATCTGTAACATATATAGTGGGAAACTGAAGGGCAGCATGCATACTCTTCACAATACATATGCATGAATGATAATGATAATGATAATAATGATAATAATAATAATGATAATAATAATAATAATGATGATGATGATAATAATAAATTTTATTTATATAGCACTATTCATAGATTTCTTTGTAGCTCAAAGTGCTTCACAAAGAGCAGACAAACAATAAAAGAGAACAGTAAAAACTAGCAATAAGGACAAAATAATACAAATTTAAAAAAATGATAGCAAGTTAAAAATCAATAGTAATAGGAA
Organism: Mormyrus proboscirostris; assembly: GCA_026779585.1. Lineage (NCBI taxonomy): Eukaryota > Metazoa > Chordata > Actinopteri > Osteoglossiformes > Mormyridae > Mormyrus > Mormyrus proboscirostris. The sequence goes on from JAODKF010011129.1 coordinate 23,199, forward strand.
ATAATAAAAATAACAAGAAGGTCTAGCAATGACAAATCAGCCAAGCACTAGATGCACCATGACAGCCAGGAGGGACCCCGCAGACCCCTAGGATGCAAAATCAGCACCACCCAAAACACAACCAGCCCACCGAGGGGAGGGGGGTGTCGACCCCATCCAGCCCCCCCCCCCATCAAGTCCCACAAGCCCACAGCCCACGAAACCAAGGCACCGAGCCGGCCCAGACCCCACACGCCACCACACCAACCGGTACAGCACGCCACGAGATCAGAACACCAGGCACAGCCAACCCCGCATGGCCAAAACAGCCCCCGACCAGGACCCAACCCGAGCCCCATCCCGCCACACACCACACCAATCAATGTGGTAGCGCATAGAATCTACGCCCGCCTGGCAGCCCAGCCCCAAAGACACGGACCTGCAGAGACAGACAGGACAAACCCCCACCCCCCATTAAAGGACCAGGTGAACCCAAGGAGCTACTGACCCCCCCGCACCGAAGAGAATCCACAAGGCACCCCCCAACCAACACAGGAACACCCAATGCTGGGCCGACCCGACATGCCACGACCCAAAGACAGC
>JAODKF010011454.1:0-16448 GCA_026779585.1 Mormyrus proboscirostris
AATAATAAAACCAGAAAGTTCCAAAACGTTACACTTGAATTTGACACGTGCTGAGCACTACACTGAATCCACGAGGATATGCAAGTACACCCTGCCATTTAACAAAAGCTGTCTGTAAATGCTGAAACAAAGAAAATGATACATTGTTGCTTGTTATATGTAATTCGTATACAGTATTATGGCTATTCATACAGCCTTTACGTTGCATTAGGTATAATCTAGAGATGATTTAAAGTATATGGGAAGATGTGTGTAGGTTATATGGAAATACTGCAGAATCTTAGATCAGGGACTGTGAGGGGGCTCCTGTAACCAATCAGCCGCGAATACCGAGGGATGACTGTATGTCATTTATTAATTTGATTTTTGTATTTGTGTTTATTTAAATAAAAAAGAATGACTCAACAAACTGAATTCTTTATTCACAGTTTTTTACACGTTCAGCTCTCCAGTGGTGTCAAGTTCCAGTGGTGTCAAATTCCAGTGGCAGCCATTTCCCAATTTCTGAGCAGAAGCCCAAATGCATAACTTAATAAAAACAGTCCCGTACTGTTTTAAACTGGTTAGAAACTGGATACTAGTTTGCGCTGAAGCCCTAAACATTCACCAAGTTACTGCATGACTTGCGGTTCAGGTCGTATGGTGGCATACGGCTATCCTCGATGAACATGTGTACAAAGTGGTGAACAGGAGACACCCAGACTAAAATTCTTACGCACAGCATGTGTGTCTAGTGTGCTTTGAATAACAGGTGTTATAATAATAATAAGTGAGAGTGCCTCTGTGCCTCTCCATAACATTAAACCAGAAAAAATATGCTATTACCAACAAATACTTGTTGTTTTTTTTGTAGTCAATCTTCACTATTACGCCACTTTGTAAAAATTTTATGGAGTATTATTTACTTTCTTCAGAGCACCTAATCTAACTTCAAAGACCCAAGAGCTACAATAAAAAACATTTTGGCTTCAAATAGTCCCTTTAGTGTGTCATACCACCAAATTAAGTTAGTTACTTTCATCGTCAATATAAATATATCATGTTGATGAACCTATGTCTAAAATTATTCAATTAATTTCAATAGCTTAATATCGAAGTAATGTCAGATATTATGTCTGGCAACAGACGACAGAATGCTTGTTATATCTAATCTTTCTGCGATGCAAAATTATATCTATGCTCATAATATTTCATTCTGTCATAATATGTGTGTGTGTGCCAATATCATAATAAAGGCAACAGTCAAGCTGTTTCTAAAGAAAATGCTATGGAAATCAGCCAAGATTGCCTTTAATTTTAAGGTGTGCATATTTACCAATTAGTTCATTATTATTAATTTTTCTTAAAAAAAGAGAATGATTATACATCATAACTGTTTTCACAGTAAAACTTTCTTTGAGACAATACTGCAGTAACTGTTACTGTAACTGAAATTGAAAAGTTTGTGCATTGTGCGGCAAAACCAGAACTGTTCCCTAAATGCTGATGATGTACACGGTAGAAGAACCATAAATACGAAGGACATGGTTTACAAAACAAATCTTAACAAAATATATGGGACTTGCCCCAAAGTTGACAGCATACAAAATGTACATGTTGGTTTTGTCATGTAACCGCACCAGTAAATATTCTGAAATACTGTAATTGACTCTAGACGTACATTAACAGTAATTAGCTGTGACGTACGTTGGACAGCACTTCCTACTCAGGTTTCAAGTTTTGTCTCACTTTGAATATAAAAACAAGTGTTTTTTAAAAAAAAAACACATGCACAACCTAAGAATTTCTGGTGTCTGTTGACATCGAAAATGGACAGAGGTGGAAAGTTCAGGTTCAAAAAGTATAAATCCAGACCAAGATTTTGTTTCAACCAACCAGTTGAGTATAAAGAGTGACATTCAAAGAGTTGAAACAAAATCTTGGCCTGGATTTGTACTTTCCGCCTCTGAAAATGGAGAGGCAGTGGAGAGGACACTGTAAGAGAGCGTGCAGGGAGGGAGAGACTTCGCACACGTAGACCCTCAACAACGGCCCCTTCAGCAGCTCAACCCTCTATCTTTGTGTCCATCAGGAACCCTGCGTAGGAGGGTAACAACAGAATTAAGGCTTTACTTCTCACAAATGTTGTGACATTCTGTGTTTTGTCTTTAAAAAATGCACAGTTTTTGTTCCCGATTGTTGACGATCTGTCAAATAAAAATATCTTCATTACAACTTACCAATGAGGGTCACTTAGTTCATGCCATTGATGGTGCTACAAGACAGACATTGATATGGGTTAGTTAGCCTGGAACCAAATATTGACCCAAACTAAATAACTAAGTAATGAAATGCATTGCAATTCTAACATTGCTGCTGAAGGGAAATTAATTTATTTATTTGACAAGAGGCTTGAATGAATACAGAAACAAAATAGCGGAAGTCAAGAGCGAGAAAGGGCAGAGTGTATCCACCAAAAAAGAACTGTGTTGGAAGAGAGGAGAAGTCAGACCCCAGGTGCTGTTTAGTAGCTGAAACAGATCCCAAGCAGGCATCCAGACTTACTCTTCAGCAACCTTAACCACAGCAAAACTATAGACCTGCAGCATTCTGGTCCATTTAGGTGTTATCCTTAACTTGACCAAAGAGTAATGTAATGTAACATAAGCATTACATGTCTGTACTTATGATGTACGAACATCTTCACGCAAACATACCTGACAAACTTAGTATGTCTGGCTGTTTTATGTAATCTGGATAAACGTATTATCCCTTTCAACATACAATTCTGCAGGAGATGCTGGTAGCTTAGGTCAGATTCTGACACTGTGGGCTGTTTATTGCGAAACTTCTCAGTCAAACTATCCGACACAAAGTTGTGTTAAGGTATGAGAAATGACTTTACACAGGAATCTGAAAATAGTGTGTAGCAGCCAATAATATAATAACTGACAATAATAAGTTTTTTATTCTTAATGTAATAAAAGTTGATAATGTACTAACTGTGCAATAATGTAATACATTTTCTAATCAATACTGTGATAACTTTTTGCCAATAATGTAATGTTATTACTTTATTGGCCAGTTCTTACATTAATGATTTTTATTACATTAAGAACTGAGAAATGTATTACGTTATTGGCATGTTATTACATTAATGGTGGTCATAACATTATTGTCTGCTACAACTTGAAAAAGCAGTTGGCACCATGGCGCCACCTTCAGTACAGGATGATGTATCACAAGAGAGGACACGTCAGATGAGCTAAGAGGTGCTGGATGACACTGCTGCTCCTGGGGATGGAGCTCCAAAGTGATGACAGAGGACATGAAGAAAGCAGAGCAGGCCTCACCTCAAGGTCAGACCCAGAGGCACACGAGCGGAGCGAAATGAAAAGATGCGACGGACTTCCTGTAGCACGGCTGTCAGTACCTGACCAATTGGGGTCTCACCAGTCCGCATGCCTGGGGGGTGCTGAGGCGCGGGGAAATCTAGTCATTGTGTCATAAGTAGAGACGCTAGTGGTGCAAAAACAAGTCCAGGGGATGGTTAACGTCAGAATAACTTCACATGGCTCATTCAGGCCTTTCAGCTAACAGAGGAAAGCTGTAAGCGTGGTAGTGCAAGCCACAGAAGAACATGCACTGCTTATGGAGGTATTATGAAATATACATGTAGGTCAAAGTAGAGCCCACAGTGACCCTGTACCGAGTAGGTGGCACAATAGACGGGTGGATAGAACATTCTAGAACCTACATGATTTTTAATATTAATGGAAATTCTAATGACACATGAGATGGGCCATGCAATGCTGCAAATGGAATATTATTTTAAGACCAACTGATATGTTGCAATCCATCTAATGGGGGGAAACAATCAACAACATTACGAACTGTTTTGACTACAGCTAGTCAACAGTATGACCCTTTGTGGGCAATTCAGCCTCCAGCTTTTAAACTCTGTCACGCCACACAGGCAGCTGAAGAAAACTGTCGGAAGCCCATTCATGCGGTTAGGAGACATCCTGAGGTAACAGACGTTGTATGGCTGACAGATTAATGCGAGTCGGGGAAGTGAGCACGCAAGGCACATGCAATGGTGTCCATGCAAAATGCCTGCAGTCCTACCTCGTCTTAGCGCACCCCCGCAGGAGACTGCAAGTCAAGGCATGAAAGCCAGCAATGTGCGTGGGCCACCAGCGTTAGCTGCAGTTCTACTGTCACGTCATGCAAATCAAGCCTGCGACAATGCAGTCTGGCAGATTGGCAGCAAGCAGTGAAAATGCCGACATATTTCTGTTAACATTTCCATAATTGACTTGGCAATAATGAACTTCGATTATCACTGTAATAAGTTCCAATTATTTCAAATGATCTTGCGGGATGGTGGTTACGATTGCTGTGCTTTGTCGCCATAAGACTTTACCTGAATATTCAATTTGACTTCCCTGTTGATTATAACTTATTCTAGTAAATCCCATTCAGTGTCTAAAAACCCTCTTTAATAAAAACTATTTGGCTATAATTAATCAGATGATTACTAGCCCTTAACATGCATTTATTTCTTGCACCAACATATCTTCTAAGACCCCACTACAACCACCACCGACTGCATCTGAAGGGCATGCATTAACAAAGTATTATATGTAGATATACGGATTTTACCTGGCCATTACAGGGTTGGGAATACACTGCAAGTGCTGATTATGATAACCATTATTACCAATTTCCATACTGAAACAAAACATTGGATATAAAAGAAATGTAAACAAAAATGCAAAATGATAATAGATGAAACTAAGTGACGATGTGGCCTGATGTTCTAGAATGACATGTACAGACTGTACAGATGTGCATATAAATTGCCAAATAGGCAAGTATACATCTTAAAATGCTCTTTAAGATATGAAATAAAGTGATTAAAATCAAATAAATATGATAGACTTATACTAATTTTAAAGGTTAGGTTCTTTGTTTCTGTCATTTTAAAATGTTTGAGCAAATAAAGCAAAAAAGGGAAAAAAGTCTTCACAAAAAAGCACAAATTTTACAAGGATTTAAGGCTAAAGGCAGCACCAGAAAAGTGTAAGAAAGTAGCAAAATTACAAAATTCTTAGCAGAAGCGGAGAACATCCAGGAATGACAGGTGATAAGCAGGATTTAATTTAGAAAAAGAACACAAAATGGGGGTGAAACCTTACATTTTCATGGGTATTGTCATACTACAAGACATAAAGAAGGAAAAAAATGCCATTACATGTTGTACAATAAATGCACTGAGGGGTTTCTGGATTGCTGAAGAAAATCTCAGCAGCAACTTATTGTTGTAAAGTGGTTTGGATGTGATTAAACCACATCACTCTATTTTTTTCTTAGTAAAATGAATTAACTGTCCTCAAAGTGCAAAGTGCATCACATGACGCTAAGGATGCAGAACGTAAGTTATGGAAGACAAGAGGAGCAAAAGAAAGGGCAGGAATGGTTATCACAAGGTGAAGTGCCAAGTCCCTGACACAGAGGAACTGAAAGGAAGAGAGAGGAGAACACGGGTTACTGGCCAATATTAGAGGGAAGAGTCTGATAGAAGTGGGGAAATAGATGGAAAGAGGAAGTAAAGAGAGGGACATTAGGGAAGGAGAAGAAAGAGGAGGACAGATCAAGGGCAAAACCAAAGGGAAGTGAGGAAGTGGTGATTAGTGGTAACCATGCAAGGAGGGGACCATTAAAGAGGGAAGAGGGGAAATGAGGAATGGGAGAGACCAAACGGACATTGGGGCAGAGGGGTGTGAGGGGGACAAAATGGGAATAAGACAGATCAAGAGAAAGAAGAAGAAAAATCCAGTCCAATGTGACGCTTCCAGCAGCGGATCTGCAATACTCACTCATCATAAACATCTTCAGTGTCCATTCGGCGATAGAATTTGGCCAGCTTTACGGACAGAATAATGTTGGGTATGAGGAGTACTGTACAGCAGCCCAGCCCAAACCAAAAGGCATTCTGGGAGAATGAGAAGGAGGCAGTTTATACAGGGGTGTCGCTCCAGTCTTCACACGCAAAGCTTTCTTAAACTTGCTCTCATTGACTTGTAGAAAAGTCAACAGATCAACACAAAAATTCTGATTAGCTAAATTATTTTTTGACTTTTACCCAGGACTGTGGTGTGCTATAGACATGAGTGCAAAAAGCATGCATATTATCTCTTCTTCCTGAAAGACCAGAGCTCAATCCCTGCAGTAACATCAGGAGAAACTGTCTATGCACCTCCTTTTCGAGTCTGCACTCTCCACATATTGTAAGTAAGCTTTTGTTGGTTATTTGATCCTCCAGAAAGGAGGATTTCTATTCTACGAAACACTGTCAGTCTCACTTGCCACTCAATCAGACTGGGTAATAATTTAAGCCTTGCAGCAACGTAATTGTGTCGTAACTCAGTTCCCAAATCATTTAAATTCCCCTCGTGAAAACCCCTCGCCCCCCCTTTGACAGGCTTTGAACTGCCGCTGGTCTCTACCTTTCAGCCCCAGCCCACAGGCCCCATTTCACCATTTAGTCCATGGATGAGGACCATGTCTTATGGTTTTTTGTGGGCGATGAGCAAACTGCAATTGAATGCAGTATCATGCCCACCCACCTCCAGCCCAACAATCCCCGCAGAGCTGAACACCGTCACAAAATACCGTATCTCACCACTGACTCCGCTATGAAGCTACAGACAATGATATCTGCAGTGTCCATGACGTTGCTCAAAGGCTTGCAGACTCCCACATCTAGTTCAATCTGAAAAACAATGTAGCGCGCTAATCAGAGTCAGAACCATTTTTTATCATGTTCACATACAAGGAATTTACTTTGACATATTGTGCGCAACATTGAAGGTCAATCAAGACAATTAATATAACAAATAATGTACATCAAATAATGTTTCCCAATCTGATCCTGAGCGATTCACAGACAGTCCACATTTTTACACCTTTCCAGCTCCCTGCTAGACAGTCCACATTTTTTTCCCTACTGGGAGCTGGGAGGGAGCGAAAACATGGACTCTCAACAGGTACCTGAGGACCGTATTGGGAAACACTGCTGTATATAAATCAAAACAATGTGCTGGCGCAGATAATTTTGCTGATGTTGCTAACATGGGACAAGCACCTGCAGGTGGTAAAGTTGGGCACAGTGTGAAGGTCCAGGACAGAAAGTCAGGGATGTTATTTATGAACAACTACTTCTTGTTCTCCAACAACTACTTACTGAATTCTTGGCCCACTCTATGTACTGTTTAAAGTAGCCGACAATGTTCAGGGTATATTTTGAGGTTTCCTAGATGAAGACAGAACAATGAAACGTGTTAATTAGTGAAGTAGTTTGAAATGTTCATGTTTTACACTGTTACTCTAGTTCAGGGGTGCCGGAGCCCTGCACATTTTTAGGATTCCCCTCCTTTAACACACCTGATTCAACTCCTTGTGCTAATTACAGCACAGCTCTTGAGCTGAATCATTTATAGTGGAACACGGAAAGAACCAAGATACACAGGGCTCCGGCCCTCCAAAACTGCTGGAGTTTGACACCCCTGCTTTAGTTATTTTACCTGCTTGATCACTTGCGTTGCATTCTGGGTAATCAGATAATCTGCCGCATCAATACTGTTCAGGATGTTGGTGATTTTTGCCTAAGCATAAACAAACAGGTTTTGACAATAACATATGGAGTCCCTAAAGCCCAATGATGCACAGTACAAGGTAGTCAAGCTCTTTGCCCCACAAAACCCATCTCATGCACTTACTACTTACAGAAACATCCTAACATTTTTCACATGCTACCAGTCTACTTCTCTATAGATAGCTGGCAAAAAGGCATCTGAGGGTCTGATGGACCTCGTCCAAGAGTTCTTCTGAATGAGCTTATTACACATGGCTCCTTAGGGGGTGAACATGGAATGGCCGTCAGTTTGACTGAGCAGACAATCAGGTTGTGTGATGTTGTTTGGTCCTGAAGGTAAGGGAGGCTGTGAGCTTCAGACTTACAGGGAGGTCGCTGGCTGTCCGCTGCAGCATCACAATGCTCTGACTCAGTGTGTCCTATGACAGAAAGCAGAGCACATGCTCACACACTGCTGCACAAGCTCGCATACTGGTGCATGTGCTCACACAGTGGTGCATACCCTCACATACTAGTGCACACATGCACACACTGGTGCACACCCAGAGTGAAATACTGTATGTGCAAAATGTAACCGTAAATGCTTAGAAGACCCGTGGATATGAGGTCACTCTGGTGTTCTTGGTGATGTGGGGTACTACTAATAGTTCAAAGTGGATGATGACTCGTTAAAATTCAACAGAACTACAAGGATTAAGATACCAAAATAACATGCACATCTGTGCATGCAGACATATACAATGATAATCAAATACATTCAATCCACACGATACCACATAACATTTCAACAATATATTGAATCTCAAAAATTTCTAATATAAGTTTATATCTTTACGTAGATAATGAAATGCATTAAGAATATCTAATAAAGTGTTACGGATCTTTTTTTATGTAATATAACGACTTGGTATAATGTGATAATAATATGAAATATTATTACTATGTTCAAAAACACATACTATGAAAAAAGAAAATAAAATATTACATAAAACATAAATAGTGGAAAGAATTCATGACTACTAACATATACAATATTATTATGATGATTGATTATAAATGATTTATTTGATTTGGATCAATCAAAACCAGTAAGGATTTGGATCAATCAAAACCAGTAAAACCAGTGCAGGGATCCACTAAGGTAAGGAACTCTGGAGCGTTCTGCTGAAACACAATCACAGGCTACAGGACAGACGGGGACAGATAATGTATGTCCAGTTTCAGACACCTACAAGGGAAACATGCTAACCCTTTTGCGCTAACATACTTCTTGGCAGCCGTTAAAAGAAAGTCGACAGGGTAAAGGATATTGAGAATAGATAAGGCTGACAGGCCCGCAGAGCAACAGCTGCTGGTTAGACTGAGTTAGACTTTAAGGTTAGACTTTAAAACCACACCATACTTTATTTGTGTGTTGTCGCTCCATTCAACGCAGACATAATGCATGGAAGATACATTGTGATCTGCCACAATTGTTACTATGGCAAATGATATAGTAGCCGCTCATTTCAATTGCAGTGCTGTTGGCCATTGTCACCGACTACTGAGCACAGAATAAGTATTTCAGACAATTTCAAAGGATGCGAATTGAGAGTCCAGGTCATGATGTCCCCAAGTAAACTTCTCTGCCAGATTATATAAATACTCATTAGAGTTTTACTTACATAAAAATGGTCTGAGGACAAAATGAAGAATGATTGGTTCAGGGAGATAACCAATCAGATTGTAGAGGAGGTGGGTCCAAGCAACTAGAGGAGGTGAGACCGACCAATCAGATGTTTTGGTCTTGCCTCATCTACAGTCTGATCTGGATCATTTTTCATTCTGTCCTCAGAACATTTTTGTGTAAATAAAACTCCCTGAAGCACATAAAGAGCCTACCATGGCCTGCTCCATGGGCACCACCCGCTGGCTGTGGATCTGCCGGACGATGGTGGCGTGGCCCTTCAGCGCATTTTCTAGCGCCCCCCGTGGCTGCAGTGGGGATAGAGCAGAGAGAGCCATATCAAGCTCTCCACTTCCGTTCACCTAGTGCTAAATCCAGCCTATTCTCCTGTGCTTCTGCAAAAGTCTCACTTCTCAACATGTAATCAAGGTCTCAACGGTTTCCAGAACCGACAATGAGCTCCTATAAAGTACCAAATGAGATATTCATAGAATGCAATTAATAGTCTGTATATACCAATGGAGACATAGTTCTGAATTCAATTAGTTTGCCCTGTTACTTTACATGCTGTCTCGCATCTCGTCTTTTGCATTTTCAGTGTATCTTCATCTGTGCTCCACATGCTCACTGCTGTAGATCAATAATGTTCATTCTAATTCTCATTCTAAAAAAGCTAGTTTTAATTATTTAAAAACGCACCAGCTCATCGGCCAGAGCATCCAGTTTGCTGGCGAATGCCAGCAAATCCACCCTCGTCACACCTTTGTTGACCTGTAAGAAATGCAAAGCATGTCATTACAGAGATTTAGAACAGAACAGAGCATGTTCATACCTTACAGATACATTCCCTGTCCTTCTGAGCAGTAGTATAATCATAATTCCATGTAATTACTCTCATCCCCTCACCATTATGAGCCTAGGCAGATAACCAGAGCATAGTAGACTGTGCTTGCAGAGTAGATTATGGTATACTCTGCTTGCAAATCACAGATCAGCCAGAGGATGTAGAAAAAGAAGGACTATGCACAGGGAAATGAAAGCAAAGGCTGGTTACCTCTGCCAGGAAGGCAGTGTAGTCTATCTCACCGACACCCGTGTTGGCAAAATTGATAAGATTCTGCCTTCCTGCAGGCTCGAGCAGGACGATACCCTTCAGGTCTACTCTGACGTCTTCAAAGACCCTGGCCATGTCACTGGTGTACTGGGAGAAAGGAGAACCAGCTTAAAACATCATGGAACAAACATGGGGGGAGGCTTGAACCCCAGATGTGCAGATGTGGGTTGGTTGATAAAAAGTTTATCTAGCTTTGCCTGTCCATCAGTGTGCTCATGGAACAATGGAGAGTCTACACAGGGACACTACACACGGACTCTACGCAGACTCACCACACTGGAGTTCAAAAACCTGTCCACATTGAAAATGTTGTCCAGCTTCAGTGCAGAGAAAACACCTTTGTTGTCTTTGCAGTTACTACCAAAAGAAACATAGGCAACGATGCATCGCAAGAACAAAATGTATGAAAGGTCCTCTGCTGCCACCTGCTGGCAAGTGCTAAAACTTCAATTCCAGCCGTGACTAACTCTATTAAAAAAATGAAAAGCGACCTGTAAACACTCTCGAGGGTCAGGTCCACCTGAGGGTTCTGGAAGAGCATCCCTGGGAGGAAATTCTTCATTCTTGAATTGACCATGTATGGAGTGTCTATGACCTGCACAGAGAAGTGTTACAAAATCTACAAATGCCACGTATATCATATAAATCAGAGGAGTGTTCCTATGTGAGGGGCATCTCCAGAATGCACTGGTCTCTGCACACCATCGCCTTTCGCCTTCACTTGCCTTGAACAGTTCCCTGTTCTCAAAGGGCTCGCATAGCAGTTTCTCCACGTTGCCCCCGACCACAAACGTGACGGTCACCACCCCCATCAGCACCCAGGAAAAGATGAAACTGAAGCCAGCGCCACTGAGACACATGGAAGAATGGAGAAACATTTGCCCTAAATGTCTGGTGTTTTTCTCCAGCTATAAATTAAAATTCAAATGACTGTCACCGGCAGGGGTGTGGCAAGAAATTCTAGAACCCCTAACAAAATGTCACCTTGGTTCCCCTGCCCACACTTGCATTGTAACAATTTTATAATTTTACACATTCAAGGGCCCCTGTATAGTGTTGCCACCTGAATCTGCCAGGGTATCCATGTCGCTCTGAGAACCCTGGTCACAGGATGTGTTTAGAAAGTAACAAGCACATCGAGATACATTTCCATTCTATTGTTGGAGAGCTTGGCTCATCCTCTGTGCCCGCGGGCAGAAGGTCACCAGTTTGAGCCCTGCCATGGCAGACTAGTCATATCTGCGGGCCCTTGAGTGAGGCCCTTAACCCTCCGCGTCACGGGGGGGGGGGGCTGCCGCAGGGGGCTCTTGTTTGCTGCCAAGCTTACTCTCACCTGCATACCGTATGTCTATATGCCATGGAGAGCAAGATGAGGTAGACAAGAGGAGAGTTTCCACATGAGGGATTGATAAATTAGATTTGTTAAAAGATTTGTTAAAGGAAACAAATGCTAGAAAATTTGGAAACATGACCACACAAGATCAGCAAGCTCAGCTATAGCAAGGATGGGTATATTGAGATTGCTAAGCTTCAGGGAAGCTTTGATTGGCTGGCTTGTCACGTGGCAGCATGGGGTACGAGGTTACTCACGCCATAAGCAGGTTCCCACCCATGTTGGAGAGGCAGCCGCGGGTGGTGGGCGAGGCGTGTTTGTCGTAACCACAGTAACCACAGAGCAGGCCCAAGAAATTAAAGGAGAGGATGAGCACCGGCAAGCAGCAGATAGCAATGCAGCCCGTCCATCTGCAAAAACAACAAGACAAAAAAACTTTTAGGAATCTGTTAACGCCATTAGGGGAGGACAGGAGATTCAGATCTTAGCAAACATGCCAAGCTGATGATAAGTGTCTGTATATATTTGCGTGCAGTAATAATGCAACATTATACTTAGGTTATGTATATTATTTATAAAATGCGTGTGATTTCTCATGGCAAGTATATGCTGGCCCTGAAAGGCAAAACACGGTAACTACACAGCAACTGAGAAAGTTATTAGACAGTTTGTCCACGTGTGCAGCAGGCAGGCAAATGATAATATTTAGTTCAAAACTGAGCATAGCTGAATTAGGATATTTCGCCACAAGTTAAAACAGAGCCTAATGAACTGATTTCGGGGATAATGTGCTTTTTATTGAAATATGCTGTTGGTGTGTTTTGCCATTGTGGGGCAGAATCACAGGCAGAATCAGGTTCAGACGTCTCTGACCGTCAGACATGTTCTGGGCTCTGGAAGGTTGCAGATACCTTCTGGAAGCCCATGAAGGCTGGGCTGAGATGTCACTGGTACCTGTAAAAGTCCATCAGCTCGATTTGTGGGTAGAAGGCCTCGATCTTCACCTGGCTCTGGGTGAGGTAGACGGTGAAGTTGTACAGGGAGGCGTGGATGGGGAACATCTTGGAGAAGGAGGCAATGTTGGTTCCGATGCCATCCAGTATGTTTTTGGCACCTGCGGCGGGGAGATACGTATTACTCACTCAACACTGGGTGATGGAAGTAGTAATTAGAAATGGAACCTTGATCTGAAATCAGAGCCAATATCAATCGGCATTATAATGTCCTGGGCTGAGGGGACCATGTGGAAATGAAATACTGTAACAGGATGGTGGTTTGCTGAGGATTTGCGGGTTGGTTCTGCTTCGACAAGGACGGCATTTATTTCTGAAAGTCATTAGCATAAATTCTAGGCACGTTACGAATCTACAAACCCACAGCTCAGTTCAGACCTGGACCTATACTTTTTTGAAGGGGGAAGGGTTTTATGAAACACCAACAACAACACTACAGGGGTTTATTATTCATCTTAAGCCTTCCCCCCCAAGTCGTAATTACTCAGTCATGATTGGACCAAAGTAGTCACATGACACATGCAGTTGGAAGACAATAAAATATGTATAATGTATATTTACCAAATATATACAGCTTGCCCTATCTTAAAATAGAATAGTAATTATGTAATATATATATGTGTCAATTGTGAAAACAGTAACAATGATGTTTGTAACATCAGTAAAGTAATAAGAGTAATGTAATGGGCGATGTTCTGGTTTCCATTACCGTGGCATGAGATGTTGGAATGTTTGTATCTCAGTTTCGGTCTGGGTTTCAGAACTGTTACACTATTAGTATATTTCTTTAACAACCATGAATCGATTTATAAAGCACTAAAGCCTTAGCATGTCTGCGGGCAAGGCCCTTAACCCCCAGCTCCCTGGGCGCTGCTACAGGTGGCTGCCCTTCAAGGACAGCTTACTCTACAAAGAGCAGGTTGAGGGAGGCATAAAGACAATTTCCCCACGGGGATCAATAAAGTATCGATTATTATTATTATGAAATCCATGTTTGCAAGTGCAGCACTCCTGCATTGATGGTCTATGGAAAGAGTACGTTCATCATGTTATTAAAGCATCCATGATGTACTCATTTGAACTGTGTGTGGCTAGTCATGTGTAGAGGATGAAATATATATATATACAGCAAGCCTGAAAAGTAAGGGGAGTTGATAGTGATTATACAGGAATGCATGGTAGGGTGGAGGATTGAGTGTAGATGAGGCCTACAGAGAAGAGGGGCGCTGGCCCATGGGCACATGGGGTATCCATACTTCTCTCGCGTTTGTGTCTGTCATTCTAGAGAAGACAGACCAAAGGGGTCAGCGCTGACTGAAGAAAATGGGGCCAACTCGTTAAGGAACTCCCCAGCGCCAGAAAACATCGCACTTCCAGCGTGGGGGGGTTCACACAACAAAAACTGGGGGTCACTGTTCTGCAGAACCACTTAATTTAGTCTCACTTATGAGGCAGGCCTATAAACGCACATAGGATAGCAAGAGACAAGTATTGATTTTAATATCAGACCTTGGGGCCTCAAAAAAACACCCAGAAACTTTGGAAAGCATCAAGGTGTTGAAGCTATAAAACATTTTAGCCATTTTTTCACCAGAAAAGAAAATATACACAGTTGCATTTTGTATATAGTAACCGACACATATGCTGGTCTCTCCATTTTCTGCACTTCGCCTGTTGCTTAAATCAGTGTTTTTCTACTGTCATTGTTTTGACATTTGCTGCACAAGCAGAGATGTCAACACAATTTTAATGCATAATGATAATAAAGTGGCTCTTATCTTAAACCTGAATGACAGTTAGTGAGGTTCATGCCTGGCTGCCTCACACAAAACGATTTTATTTGTTGCATTTTTTGATGTGTCGACAGCCACCTGTGCGCACCTGAAACCACATCCCTCGTCTGCTGCTTCACCAAGTCGCGGGTGGAGTTAAATGATAAATACCCCTGCAGGGAGGCAGCAAACAAAGACAGTGATAAGTCAAGGAAAACCGGGAACATTTTCTGACATGAGCATAAAATTAGAGGCGACTAATCTCGATTCTGAAAAATGTGAAAAGTACTTAACGATCAACTATGGCAGGGGTGGCCAGTATTATCCAGATAATAAACCATTGCGGGTTTTCGCTGCCGCTCCCTAATTAGATCACTAATTAGCAGACTGATCGACTGAAGAGTCCTCATACCTGGGTTTGAACAGCAGACCTAAAGCTTACCCCAAAAACCTGCATACAGACATAGTTCTGGGGTGGGAGATCACGGTTTGTAGATGTCCAGTAGACTGGACCACAGCGAGACCTGACAGCTGAGGAGCTCACTGGAGGACAGTGGATTGAACACAATGGGAGGTTTGAGAAGAATACTAACCTTCTGAACGATGTTGCTCAGGTCAGTCTTGAGAACACTGTCCACACGGGCAAGTTCTCCACTTACGTCTGGCAACTGAAATTCAGGACAAGAATACTGGCCTTACGACTATTGGTCAACACGTTTCCAACCGTGGCGACAACGAGCGCCCCATTGGAGGTTGAGGCATGGGCAGGGGGGGGCGGGACACTGACCGCAGAGAAGTTGGCCCCAATGACGAGCTGGCTGAGCGTGGCACGGATGTTGTTGCAGGTGTGTGAGACGGCACTGTCGAAGCAGGCCGGGTCATTTAGGGTGTGTCTCAGGCTGGAGCGGATACCGTTGAGTTCTGCCTGGAGCTTGCCGGTGCCGTCCTTCAGGGTGTCCAGTGCCGTTCTCGCGTTCTCTAGCGCCTCCCTGGTCTCCTGCATAGCTGTGCGACATGGAGATATGCTGAATAACATTCCCCTAAAATTCTTGCACCCAAGAGTCAGCTGGACTCTGCCCTGGGAGAACTTCAAAGACATTTATTCAGCATTCTGTATCTTAATTTGTATGCTGTTATTTCTATCTTCAATATAGTTCTGCATAGACTATGCTTCTAGGTAAATTTAATTAAATCACATTTTACCGCCAACCTCCTGTTTCATGTTTGTCAGGTCAGTAACAATTACTTCAAAAATACTTCAAAATAACTTCAAAAGTATTTTCCAGCTGCTGTGGCCTACCTTTTAGCCACAAATCTGGATTAGGATCCATATGTCCAATCAGCTATAGTTACAAGTGGGGGTGGGTTAGGTCCTGTTGTCTGAAGCAGCGTCATTTGCCCCAAGTGCAAGGAATCAATAGCGACGTGAGGAAAAATGAATTTCACAGGGGGCGGGGCCACAGGGGCAAACTGAAAGCTGTTTGGCCCTGGGAGTGCCCCCTCCCCTGCCACTCACTGATTCAAAACATATCATTGGCTAATACTAAGGTTGGCCTCTCTGCATGAATTACAGCCCCTCTTACAATATGCCCACTACCTTAAAGCAAATCCTACAATCCGCGTCGCTCTTTCAGAATGCTGAGATCTCAGGAGTTTTTTAGTTTTTAGTTTTTATAGTTTTTTAAAAAGAAACCCACATACATCAAGGTAAGACGCTATGGTTTAACTCCAATCTCATCTCAGACGCCATGCTGAACTGTGAAACCAGGCCAATAGACTTTATTTAGTATGAAGGAGATTAATGCAACAAATTTACTGACTCGGTATAAAACCAGTAACAGAGACACACCATTATTGTTAAACATCCAGAGAAATGTACAGAAACACAAACGGGAACAAACAAGGGAACAA
>JAODKF010011656.1:0-23416 GCA_026779585.1 Mormyrus proboscirostris
AAAGGGAAAACAGCCTTCAACACATCTAGTGGGCACTATGAGTACTTGGCTGGTCATGCATTTTGGGCTAACAAACACAGCAGCTGCTTTCCACAGTACAATCTTCATGACCTGGTTAAACCTTTTTGTCTTCATCTACTTGAATGGCATTCTGATCAACTCCAAAGATCTTTAGTTACATTGACATTATGTTTGTGAAGTTTGAAAATGACTGCTTGAAAATAAACCGTTTGTTAAAGCTGAAAAATGCTTATTCCTTTACAGTAAAGTGTCATTAATGGGATATATACTATATGGACAAAAGTTTTGGGACACACCTCTTTATCATTGAATTCAGGTGTTTCATTCAGACCCATTGCCACAAATGTATAAAATCAAGCACCTAGCCATGCAGTCAGATTCACAAACGTGTGAAAGAATGGGTCGTTCTGAAGAACTCAGTGAATTCAAGTTAGGTACTGTTATAGGATTCCAGCCAGTTTGTGGAATGTCTTCCCTGCTAGATATTCCACGATCAGCTGTAGGTGGTATTATTACAAAGTGGAAGCGTTTAGCAACAACAAAAATGAAGCCATGAAGTGGCAGAGCACATACAGTAAAAGAGCGGGACTGCTGAGTACTGAGGTGTAAAAGTCACCAACTCACTGCTAACTGAATAACTAGAGTTCCAGACTTCATCTGGCATTAAACCCAGCACAAAAACTGTGCACCAGGAGCTTCGTGGAACGGGCTTCCACAGCCTCACATTACTAAGTGCGATGCCAAGCGTCGGACAGAGCATGCCACCACTGGAGCAGTGGAAACATGTTCTGTGGAGTGACGAATCCCACTTCTGGCAGTCGGATGGACAAGTCTGGGTTTGACGGATGCCAGGAGAACGTTACCTGCCTCACTGCATTGTGCCAACTCTGTCAGGATCAGTCCCTGTCCTGTCCTGTCCTGTCCTTGCCTACACAAGTTCCCCGTTTGGTTGGGAGGTGTCTCCTGGCCTTCCTATTTGGTGTTAATCCTCACCTTTCTTTTTTCTTAGTGTTGCTGCAAGGCTTAATGAGCTGAGCAGGTGGCTGTGTCATCCAGGCCTCCCCTTCTATTGCTCAATTAGTTATAACTCTTGTTTAACTAGTTATAATTCAACATTTATGTTTTGAGTTTTTTAGTAAGTTATTTAGTTCTGTGTTTCTGTTATAGTTCCTTGTTGTTGTTCTCTGTTCTCTGATTGTAGTATTGTTCAGCTAGACCTATCTAGTCCCCCTGGGTGGTTGATTCTTTATCTGCTGATGCCCCTCACCTGTGCTTGTTCCTAGTAATTGTACTGGTCCACTACATTGCTAAAACTATCGGGACACCTGCCTTTACACGCACATAAATTTTAATGACATCCCATTCTTAATACTTAGACTTTAATATGGAGTTGGCTCACTCTTTGTAGCTATAACAGCTTCAACTCTTCTGGGAAGGCTGTCTACAAGGTTTTTGAGTGTGTTTATGGGAATTTTTGACCATTCTTCCAGGAGAGCATTTGTGAGGTCAGGCACTGATGTTGGACTCCACTTTGATTCATCCTGAAGGTGTTCTGTCAGGTTGAGGCCAGGGCTCAGTGCAGGCCAGTCAAGTTCATCCACACCAGACTTGCCCCTCCATGTCCTTAAGAACCTTGCTTTGTGCACTGGTGAATGCAGTCATGTTGGAACAGGAAGGGGCCATCCCCAAAAAGGAACTAAGGGGCTAAGCCCAACCCCTGAAAGACAAACCCACACCATAATCCCCCCTCCACCAAACTTTACACTTGGCACAATGCAGGCAGGCAAGTACCATTCTTCTGGCAACCACCAAACCCAGACTTATCCATTGGATTGCCAAACAGAGAAGCGTGATTTATCACTCCAGAGAACACGTCTCCGCTGCTCTAGAGTTCAGTGGCAGTGTGCTTTATACCACTGCATCCGACGCTTTGCATTGCACTTGGTGATGCAAGGCTTGGATGCAGCTGCTTGGTCATGGAAACCCATTCCGTGAAGTTGTCTACACACTCAGCAGACAGTTGGCGACTTCTGCACACTGTGTGCCTCAGCATCTGTTGTCCCCGCTCTGTGATTTTACGTGGTCTACTACTATGTAACTGAGTTGTTGTTGTTCCCAATTGCTTCCACTTTGTTATAAAACCACTAACAGGTGACCGTGAAATATTTAGTAACAAGGAAATTTTATGAATGGACTTATTGCACAGGTGGTATCCTATCACAGTACCACACTTGAATTGACTGAATTTATGAGAGCGACCCATTTATTCTCAAACATTTGGAGAATGCATGCCTAAGTGCTTGATTTTATACACCTGTTGGTACGGAAGGGATTGGAACACTTGAATTCAATGATTTGGAGGGGTGTCCCAATACTTTTGGCAATATAGTGTATATTTACATTGTCCTTGTTTCCCTGTTGGTCATTGTGTGTTTGTAGTTGTTGCTCTGTGTTTGTTGCTGTTATGTTATGGTTGTTCCTGTGTTGCTCCCTTCTTCTTCCTGTTTTGCTCTCTGCTTTAGTTTTTGTTGCTTTACCTGCTTTGCTTTAGCCCCCTTGTAGTTCCTGTGATTTCTTTTGTTCTTTTTGAATTAAATAAAGTTCTTTGTTTGTTGAGGCCACAACGTGAATAGTCTCTCTTCACCATGCCCATCTGTAACAGAATGACTAACTCAACCTAATGATCCCAAGGCTCCACCAGGACTCTCTTGCACTGGGATTTGCATCCCTTGCACACTCACCTGACCCAGCAGCACTTGGGACAGAGCATCGGTCCCTGGGGTTCCTGCCCACGTCTACGCTTCCGGCCAGGCAGAGGTGCCCGCGTCTCTAGCTTACTGCCCAACAGAAGTACCTGCATTTCCAGCTTCCTGCCCAGCAGAGGTACCTGCATTTCCAGCTTTGTACTTTGTTAGTACCACAGTAGTTAGAACCACCATGGTTTGAACTGCAATGGTTCCAGAGGTGATTGGTCTGACTTTCACAGTGGGTTGCGTGCAAAAACTCACATACTTCATAATATTATTTCTAAATATGGCAATTGTGCTGAAACTGATTTATTAATATCAATTGTGTTGGATTGGATATGCATATAACTCTCACCCACCATGGGACACCAGATTTCTTACCTACACAGCCATGAGATCATATCCAAGCACTGATGCATTTTTAGAATCTTTTTCATATTTCATCGAAAGCTCTCAGTGATTAAGAAGTGATTAATTATTTTTAGCCATTCATTTGCCCATGGTTTACATAAGTTCTTTAAATAAGTTCTATTTGACAGTAGTTTATTTCAGGTAACTTTTATAAGTACTGCAACATTACTTGATGGTGATGGCCAGCCAGAACCCTGCAGCCAAGTTCCGACAAGGCCTGGCTGCGTCAAGACACAGATGCATCCTACAATCGCTAACTCACACCAACACAGGAGGTATTACCCCAGACTAACATTAGGGACACATACAGCCATGTTTGGTCTCGTTTGAATGGTCTCAGTATGATAAGTACAATACTCTCAACCTTAAAGCAGTATGTTCTCACATAAGATATATAAATAGAAAATAAAACTAAACCCACCAAAGTGGCGGATCTTATCTCCTGGTAGAACAAAGGAATTCTCACATTCCTCCTAAAGCAGTTAGACTGGCTGAGGATTGATAAGATCAGCAGTTCTCCAGGACACACACACAAGATCAAAACAGTCCTTAAAATAAATAAATCACAATATTTGGTACAGTCTGTCACTTGGTTTGGAATACTTAAGGATGAGCTCCAGAGTAGCATGGGGAGACACTCTGTAATCAGAGCTCCCACATAGTGCTGCATGAATCTACATCTGTAATCAGATATTTTCTGCAGTTACTCTGTGTCACTCAGCTGAGGTATGGAATTGTAGTATTGTTTTTGATTGGATGGTATAGTTTAGGACTTGTGGCCACATGTTAAACTTACATTGATGTTATATTTGGTTAAATTGATGTGTCTTGTATTAATTGTGAATAAACTGTGTTTTGATTACTTCTTGGTTGTCTGACTTTGCTAATCTCTGCATGTTTCCCGTAGACTGGGTTTATTTCTAACACACTCTTGCAGCCTCTGATTCAACCCCATTTCTCTGAGACTCGATGTGACTGGCCAAGTTGAGTTACGGTGAATACCAGCTCCACCTCTGAGGCCCGCACACGCTGGGCCACGCCAAAGTCCGCCCCAGCCTCTGAGGCCCACACACACTGGGTTACGCCAAAGTCCGGCCCAGCCTCTAAGGCACGCACACGCTGGGTTACAGCAAGTGTCGGCTGAGCCTCTGAGGAGTTATAGGTCGCCGGGTCCGAATGGTTGTCTGGGCTGACACTGTGTTACGTTGTGGGGATTTCCCACTTTCTGAACCGTGTCCTGCATAGCAGACCCGGGATCGCCCTCTTGGCCGAGGTGAATCCGGTCTACTCCACCATCCGGTAAGAGCCGGATGGAGAGAATGAACCAGAACCTTCAGAAGATGCTACACTGTGCCTGCTCTAAAACATCCACCTTGTCGAGTGATCAGTTGTCGTGGATTGGATATGCATGTAACTCTCAACTAATTACTTTCACAGGAATATCACACTTACGGTATTACCTGGGGTACCAACTGCTATTATTTGATATCCAAGAATTGGAGGCTAATGTTCCAGCTCTGGATCGGTTCATATGGTGCTACCAGCATACCTGGAGAACAAGCAGGAAAGCCATGGTGAGAAATCAGACCAAGTTGATGGAGCGAGCTGACAATCACCGAAAACCAGCATCCTAATATAATCAGGGCCAGCGGATATGGTTATCCACCAGGTACTCACCTCTCAAGCTAGAGACCCGTACGTTTGCACCCAGGTTCATCAGACCCTTTCCCATCTCCAAGGTTACAAGCCCAGTTACTGTTCACCTCTGCCTACCAGCCACAATGCATTGGATCCACCTAAACTTCCGTATCTTTAAAGTGAAGCCCATCCTCTACAATTGCCATTCATCAGTAGACTCACCTCCTCCTAGGCTCATGGTAGTGAGACAAGAGAGGCCTACTGTCAGAAAACAGCTGGATGTCAGAAAGTGAGGCAGAGGGGTCCAATACCTGGTGGACTGGGAAAAGTACAGTAGTGAAGAGAGGTCATGGGTATGACCTTGGTTTATCCTTTGTAAGGCCTTAAGCAGATTTTTGATATAGCTGGTTAACGCCATGTGGTATTCCTAGGAGAGGGGGTACTGTCTGGTATCGGTCTTAGTGACTAGACTATATTACCTAGAATTCCTTGCTCCTGTCTGCCTGTTCCAGAAATTCCCAGCTGTTCTTGTGTCTGTTGTAACTTTCTTCATTAAATCATCCTTACCTTATATTTTATTCTATAGCGGCCTATTTTGTCTGCTCCTTGTGATATTGTCAGCTTGGTTTACCTCCTGCATTTAAGCATTTTTGTTGTGCTTGATCTCTGGTTTTCAGTCTTGTTTCCTTGCTTTCAGCTTTCGTCTCTCGGATTACGTTTTTGTCCAAAGACATGCAGATTAGGTCAACTGTCTACTCTAAATTGCTCATAGGTATGAATGCAAGTGTGTGTGGCTGTTTGTCTGCTTTGGCCCTGTGGTGGACTGGCGGCCTGCCCAGGGTGAACCCCGCCTCTCGCCCGAAAATGCTGGGATTGGCTCCAGCTTCCCCATGACCCAGATGGATAAAGCAGTATAGATAAGGGATGGATGGATGGATTATGTTTTGGATTTGTTTGTCTTTTGTTTTGCTAACCTCTTGTCTTCGATTCTGCCTGCCCCACCTATACATTCACCATTCCACCTAAGGAAAGAACCCCCCCCCCCGATCTTTGTTTACAAGTCTTGCTCTTGCCCTCCATGTTACTGTACTGGTTGTTGGTTGAAGTCAAACTTGTTCTAATAAACCACTAACTCCATCTTGACTAAGAAGAAGAGACTAGTAGCCTAAAATGTTACTCGTGATGTAATCCTATGCAAACGACCATAAATATCGTAGTAGAAAATACTGATTTTTTCAGAAACATGGTTGTGAAATTTGATAGAAAAGGTCAATACTCAAAGAGGGAAAAAAAGGCAGGGGTAGATTAGAATACAGACAAAGTTGAAAGTGACAATGCACAATTTCACCCACACAGAGATTAGCTAATTCAGTATTCAATAAGAACTGAAATGGAAACTGGCGAACGATCAAAGGAAATAGCTAGCTGTTCCCCATCTCACGTGAAATTTGTGACAGCAGTGAAATTATAGGAGCTTAACTCTTCCCTGCCAGCCATATCATCCATCATTACTTCACTGGTCAGCTTGATCATCGACGTAGCCCCCTAGGTCCGCTAGGAACCTTTGGGCAGTGACAGACCACCAGCTATTCTTTACTGAGCATGTAGTAGTATTCTCCTGATCTTGCACAAGTTCTCAAGATTACAGCAACTTTAATTGCAGGTTTCTGTTGTCAGATCACTGCAGGTGGCTCAAAATGCGGCAGCGGCAGCAAGTCTGGTATTCAATCGGCCTAAATGCTGATTGTCTCCATTGGCTCCCTATAGGCGCTTGCATCAAGTTTAACTCCTTGGTGCAAGTCTTCAGATCCATTAATGAGCATGCATCTGTCTCCTTCAAGGTCAGCAAGTCAAGTCAATGTCGCTTGGAGGTTCTTCCTCCACCACTCCAAAGGTTTCTCATGTGATTTCCTGATGCTGGGATGAGCTTCTAAACCACATTCAGTTATCAGATTCCTTGTCCACCTTCAAGAAATGCCTCACAGCCCATCTGTTACAGGAATTCCTCTACTAGTCCTGATGCCTCTTTCTGTCCTCTGACTGTGGTTAATGTTGTGCTTCTCATCAACAAAACAATGTCTCAAGTCAAGTCTCAAGCCCTAAGCTACAAGTCTCTGTATAACCCTTTTTTACTAATTTTATACCAGTTTAATGCAAGTCATTTACATGTATAAATATATGATATCGATGATTATAATTAAATGCTGAAATAGCATGAATTAATAAAAGTGTATATTTAAAGTGCAACTAAGCACAAATATAGTGCAAAAATAAAATGTATTGCACAAGAAAGTCAACTTAATAACAAATATACTATAAATGTATAAGTTTTTTACCTATATGCTACCACTGCACTAAACCAAAACTTTTCTTTCTTACTTTTTTTTTAAAAAAACCTAAATTAAAATTAAAACAAAAATTTAAAATGTAAGGACCTAGCCTTGTGGCAAAGTACTATGAATATAATTATCTAAATGTTAAATTGACTGTGTTGCAGAAGCAATGGCAATCATTTAATCTAAAATATTGAGAAAAGAGCTATAAAATAATGTACTATGAACTTCTCTCAAGCATTTACAATGCATTGCATTTGTGAAAAACTAAATTGGATAAAAGTCTGTCAGGCATTTTGTCACGGTCTTACGAGTTTCTCACGGGGGGCGGGGCATGATGCGGGCATGAAAGAAGGTGGATGATCCACTGGCAGCTCCAGGAAAATAACAGGGGTTTATTAACAGAAACAAGAAACACTGGGAAACACTAAGAAACAAACCATGAGGGGTCAAAACTAAAAATTAACTAACAAAGTAACTAACAGAACAAATTAATCTACAAAGGGAAACAAGCTACACAGAGAATAGACAGGGAATCAAAAACAACAAAAATACAGTCAACAAGAACACCATCATCTAGATTGTAGAACATCATTATCAACAACAATGACTCCACCAGGAACAGGATCAGGAATTTAAACAGAGGGCTAACAAGAATAATGCAGGACAGGTGAGAACAATTACAGGTGAGAAATACAAGGGTTGGTAAAACAAAAAACAGGTAAAATGACTAATTAAGTCAAGGAACTCAGAACAGAGAATCTAAGAAACAGAATCTATCAATAGGGGAATAACAAAGACAGCTAAAACACAACCATGGGAACAAGGCAGAAAGCCAAAACCGAATACAAGACACAAACCTCAGGAACTAGAAAGACTGATACAAATGAAACACTAGGGAATAAAATCTACAAAATACAAAAACAGAGGAGGCAGGATTTGAACACACAACTGAGGGGTTCACAGGTAGCCACACACGCAACTCATTAAGCCATCCAGGGAGCAGGGAAAATACACTAAAAACTGATGACAGGGAGGACAGGATGGCCAGCGACACCTGCAGGCCAAACGGGGAGAAGACACGGAAGACTGGGGCAAACGGGTGCTGACCCTGACACATTTTGCACAATGGGGTTACATTAAGATTCCATCATGGCTAAAATCATGCTGTACTGCAGCACTGCTGCTCACCAAGCTAAGACCACTGGGAAGAGTGAAGGAAAGTGCTCATATTCACTGCCCAGAAAAAGATGGAATTCAGTCCATCAGATAAATCAAAGTACTGTAGTGTCTTAGCTGTAATGTTGGACTGGCCACAACACCTCCATTCAGCTTCTTATTGTAAGCAGCAAGCAACCTCAGAAGTACTGTCCTTTATTCATCAGTAGAACTTCTAGATTAATCCATCTCTGCAGAATCATTTAAGATCAGTCCTGGCAAAATATACAAAAACAGAAACCAAGTAGGCATTAGCATTGTACTGAACATTGATTTAAAAAAAGAAAAACTTGACTGATCCCTGCTTCTGCGTTTTAACCATTCTGAGTGGGCAGCCATAAAGGCACCCGGAAGCAGTTTTTGGGGGTTCAATGCTTTGGATCAAGGATGTTACCCTATCATCCTGACAGTACTAGAATTCAAACCGGCAGCATATTGATCACAAATCAGCTGTTACTTTATTTATAAGTGGAATGACAATGCATTCTGTGATCTGAGTGGACGATGTGGCTTGTAAACTTGGTTCTGTTAGGTAGGCAGGTGCTAGACCTTTGAGGGCCCTTTTACACTATAAGCACAAAAGTATTGGGACACCTGGCCATTACATCTACAGGACCTTTTATGACGTCCCATTCTAATACATAGGCATCACTATGGAATTGCCGCCCCCCTTTGCAGCTATAACAGCTGCCATTCTTCTGGGAAGCCTTTCCACAAGATTTTGGAGTGTGTCTGTGGGAACTTCTGTCCATTCATCCAGAAGAACATTTGTGTGGTGTGACATGGATGTTGGACGTAAAGGCCTGGCTTGCAGTCTCCATTGTAGTTCATCCCAAAGGTGTTTGATAAGGTTGAGGTCAAGGCTATTTGTGGGCCAGTCAGGTTCTTCCACACCAAACTCACCCAACCATGTCTTTATGCACTTTAGGCACTGGGGCACAGTCAAGCTTCTTATTAATAGAGTATCAAGCGGTTAGTTTTTTAGAATCAAGATTAATTGCATACCTTGGCAATTAATCTTACATAGAATCATGTTCCAGTACAACCATGAAAGATCTTATAGTCTATATATGAAGTATATATTCAGTGTAGAGATGAAAATTCTGTTAAAAATGTTTCTTCCATTGAGGCATATAAATTACCTCAAGTAAAGTTAAGATGACCAAATAAATAGCAGCACAGTTTGACTTCAAAGCCGGAGGGATTCAAAATACATTATTATGGTTGATGTTGCTATTTGTATTTATTTTAGGGTTGGGAAATTTATTGCTTTAAGGCATAACAATAATGTTATTATTATTATTTTTAAGTCATAACGTGTAATTTTAATATTAATAATAATATTATTATTATCCATCCAGTTTCTGAAACCGCGTAACCGTGTTCAGGGTGGCGGGGGGTCCGGAGCCTGTCCCAGAAGCTATGGGAACAAGGCAGGGAACAACCCAGGATGAGGCACCAACCCATCGCAGAGACCATGCACACACCATTCACTCACACACTATTTACTCACACACCATTCACTCACACACCATTCACTCACGCATGCACACCTATGGGCAATTTGGTAATTCCGATTAGCCTCAGCATGTTTTTGGACTGCGGGGGAAACCTCCCGACGACACAGGGAGAACATGCAAACTCCTCACACGACACAGGGAGAACATGCAAACTCCTCACACGACACAGGGAGAACATGCAAACTCCTCACACGACACAGGGAGAACATGCAAACTCCTCACACGACACTGAGCCTTGGTGGAGACTCCCAGAGGTGTGAGGCAACAGTACTAAAAAGTCTGTGCATATCACTGTTATAGAATAAATAATTTAATTATCATTTTGTGTACCATGGTGGAAGAGCACTTCATGCAGTCATATCACAACCATATCACAACCATATCCATCTGTGACCACGGACAATGGCAAGAAAAGCTACTACGGACTCCTTATAAATGGTCACACACATAAACAGTTAAATATGCAGAAACTATAAATATATGTGTCGCGTTATGGCTTGCCGGCGGACGGGAAAGCAGGGGAAAGGAGCCAGGAAGTCGGGTACAACGAGGATTTATTGCAGAAGACAGGACTGGGGAAGCACGACGGCAAACACTGGCAAACATCAATGACAAGTCTGGGGAAGAGTGACTCTGACGAGGACTAAATACACTAGACAGGTTAAACTAAACAAGCAATAGGTGATCACAATCGGGGAATCACACGAGGTAATGAGGTGGGCGTGGCACACAGGAGGATCGTAAGGAGCTGGGCGTGACAATATGCTCATGGAAAATGACAAAGAAAGCATAACTTTGTCACACAATACACAATTTTCATTTTACAGTGATGTAAATATGAAGTTCAGTATACTCACTAGTACATAAACTTAGCACAAAAAGCAAGGACATTTGTGTTTTGTCAATTATTTCTTTGTTGTGACAAGGTTTCTTGGCAATAAATCTTATACAGAAAGCCTGCTTATTTCCCTTTTAAATGGTGGCACATTTGTTAGAAAAATGCATTTGTGGGCTGAGCAGCAGAGCTGAGTATGTAGGTCTCACCGGTGAAAAACTTGCCAAAGCTTCTCTGCCAACGACAGACAGCAGATTCTGCTATTGGCTCTTGGTGTCGCTTAGTGGATTGGATGACTGAAGTCATTAGAAACAAGAAATATTGGCAATTTAACAATTTATTCATTTAACAAACAGGAGCCTCAGTAGTGTGTAGAAGAACAAGACACAACCACAACAGCCAGGAACCTCCTCCTCATGCTGGTTACCAGCTTGGTCACACACTGCTGTGTGATGGCATCCCATTCTATAACCAGCAATATGTCGCAAGTCAGCCAATGTGGTTGTGTTGGTCACTCGGGCATGAACAGCAGGCCCAAGCTAATTCCACAAGTGTTCAATGGGGTTGAGGTCGGGACTGCAGGCAAGTAATTCCATCCTCTCCACTCCGAAATTCTGCAGGTAGTCTCTGATAAACCCCGCTTTGTGTGGGGCGAGCGTTGTCATCTTGGAGGATACAGTCCCAGACTGTGGAGATATAGGATTGCCACTGCTTGCAGAATCTCATCTCGATATCTCTCTGCATTCAAATTGCCTCCAATGGTGACAAGCCTACAAATGCATGGCACCATTTAAAAGAGAAATAAACAGGCTTTCGGTATAAGATTTATGGCCAAGAAGCCTTGTCACAATGAAGAAATAGTCGACCAAACACAAATTTTATACCAAGTCGATATAAAAAGTCAATATATACATCTACCATCTTGAAAATAAATCTATTATCTTATTATTTATGTTTGGCTAGATTAAATTACATTCTTCTGTTGTGTGATTGCATTGAAATGCATTGAATTGAAATGAATTAAATTCTTCTTACTGTCATTTCAGTTCAACTTATAAGATGTGGGCAATTCAATTCAAATTCCAATTCATTAACAGAATAGGGAACAACTCATAAATTCTGAACAACCCTGTTAGGCTGCGTAATGAGCAAACCAATCAAACCTGCAATGTGTTCAGTCACATACTTTGAACTGGGAAGGTGAATCACCCCTCATGACCAGCAAAGGCAGATAATTGTTCAATTCCATTCAATTCAATTTATTTTTATATAGTGCCTTTCACAACAAAGTTGTCCCAAAGTGCTTTACAGGGTTGTGTACAACATAAGTAGAGGGAGATACAGAAAGGGAAAGAAGGCAGGAAAGGTACTGAATAGAGAAAGAAGAAAGACAGAAGACAACGGAAGAGAGGAGCCAAAAACTCCCAAGTAGGGAGAAAAGAAACCTCTGGGGGTCCAAGGTCAACTGGCCGCCCAACCCCCCTTGGCATGATAACATCACTAAAAACAGAAAAGACTGGATATGCTTGCTAACGGGTAGGTACATGCTGCAAGTCAACCAAGAAAATATTTGAGACGGAGCGATCCAGGAAGCCAAGCTGCTGTTTCGTGGGTGGCCATAAACCCCTCGGATCATCTCAGTAATGAACACCACACACCAAAGAACACACACTGCTGTAGAGGGTGCTGTGGGCACGCGTAACATGTGATTCTGGCGCCTACACAGGTCCTTGGGAGCGCTAACATTACCCCCAGAATGCTGCTGTCTTCTTCCTTCTTCCTGTTGTGTGTATTGTGCTGTACAACACTGCAGTTATTATTTTGTTAAAATATATGTTTGGTCACCACCTCAATAAGTTATTTTAAGCCTTCTTTTGAGAAGCGTTACTTCCCTTTCCCATTGCTACTCTCCACTGTGCTTTTTACCCCTGATTTGATGATTTTTAACATTTTCCCCAAATACGCAGCCAAAAAATCAAATAACAAGAAACTAGATAAAATGTCTTTAAACATTTCAGTTTTATTGCGCGTAACGCACAATAAGCAGTCAAGTCATATGATAAGATTTTTTGGTTCGTGTTGTCATTTATTAATCTTCATAACTCACCCTGGATTTGGTTAAATAATTCTGTTTATTACAGCAATAAATTGTAATATAAGAAAACGTATTTACTATCTAAGATTCAAAATCAAACAATTTAAACAAAGAAGTTGTATAATTTGAGTCTGTCTCAATTTAATTTTAACAATTAGAGAAAACTGGCATGTTACGGTAATGAGTTTGTGTGATATGACCCATATACTCCCTGTTGTCTTAATTGTACATTAATTTGGGGATTTATTGTATAAATATTTATGAGTTTTAATGGTAGGTGCGATTAATCACAGAAACGTGTGTGATTAATTAGTTAATGTTTTCTATTGATTTGCCTAATTATTTATTTTTTAATAACAGTACTTATTTATTTAGAGTGTTATTGTATAATATTAAACAATGAACTACATTTATAACTTTTCTCTATTGTTTGCGTGTTTATTGTGGTATCAGTGGCGGTGGTTGGTGAAGAGAGGCGGGGTGAGGGAGATCGCAGGCAGCGAAGCCAGCCGGCGGCCGCAACACGGGCCTCGAAAATGTTCTTGGGAACACGACCCATTTTATAATTCATTTTGACGATTTTTTTTTTTTTTTTACCAGAATGATATACACATGGACAATACTATCTATAAACCTGAAAATGAGACCTAAAGCACATGACATTTAAATAACCCCCTTAAAATATCAGATGGTTATTTTTGAAAATCCAAAAATTTGCAAGTATAAATAAAGCTTATACGTTTTATGTTTAACCATTTTCCATTTCACATTGATTTCATGATTCTCCTTTAAAACTGAAATATTTACATAAAGATTACGACCCTGAAATGGGTAAAGCATAAATCTGAATCCTAAAAGTACAATTTTGTCTGTATGACCATCATGCTATTATAAACACTCACATTTTGTGTTCTACTAAAATAATACAATATAAATGTCTTGATATCTAAATAAACAACGTAGAAACATATAGACTTCAACAGCGCGCAAAACTATTTTAATCCATAGCTTAATGCCGCGAATAGCAGAAGATTAGAGCACCGTCATGTGGTTACGTTTGAAAGAACGACAAATGTAATGTTAAATCTCCACCTGGTGGTAAATATTTTCCATTGCAGTCGATTTCAACAAGTCCCTTTCTGGGCGCAAAGTGTTTTATTCCACAGCTCTGCTTTTGGTTACACATCCACAAAACATCGATTTGAAAATGATCCACTAAGACTCTTTAAATCTTCAGTGCGTTTTTATACTGATGGACTTGTTATAAAAAAGGCCAAAGTCCTCACTTTGTGGCACAAAACAAGACACCCAATTTCGATAACTTGCTTAAAAATGGTTCTTATGTTGATACATCTTGGAATTGGCAATATATGTTTGTAATGAGCTAGTCGCTTTTGACAATTAATTAGTTGGGAACAGCGCATCTGAATGGATTTCATAAATTATATATACATACATTATATATATATATATTTGCAAGTGTAGCTGTACATTATAATGATCTGCAATTAATGTACCAGGTCTTTTTTTCTTACTTTTTTTTTTCTCCTATAGACTCATTTTGGCTTTTTTAGTCATTTTTGTGAGGGAAAGGTGAAGAACAGTAGTTAAAAAACAACTATCGGGCAATGACTTCCCATTTTTTAAACAATTACTTTGTATAGTTGAATAGTTGCCTATTCGTAAGCAGCCTGCTTCACATTCAGTGTTACTGTTTTGCGGTATTAAATCTTCACCAACTGCACAACTGAATCCCTCTGTAGGGGATTCAGGCCCTTAACCACTAACCTAAGTCCTCACATCTCAGACTCCTTTGATATAGTGATTTCCAGTGCATCAAATGATACTGTTACTCAGCAAATAGCACACAGATATTTTCATACAAGATGATTATCAACTCATAAATTGAAGTAGAGAAATACAACTGAAATAAATAAAAAAAGAATTGATGGACAATGAGGAAACCTAGTGTCTATTTTAGAAATATCTTTTATCAGCTCAAAAACTCGTCCAATTAACATGTCCATCTTTCTTACATTGCTAATTGCTTAACCTGTACAGGGTTACAGTATCTAAATAATTAATGCATGCAAAATAGACATATAAAGCTGTGTCTTATCACAATTAAGATGTTACTAATTGACCACGCACTCAGCATAAAAATATCGGCTTCATTACTCCCTCTACCACACAAGACCATGCTTGATCTGGCTGTTCGTGCAGCTGCTCAAACATCAATTCAACTTCTAGCTGCTTATAATCAACATGTCCCTACTTACACAACGGGCAATTTATTGACCCAATTATCTTTACATCTTTGGATTAAAGAGGGAAAACAGATCTTACAGAGTATACCCACGCAACATAGGAGACTATGCAAACTCCGCAGTCACAGATAGAAATCCCTGTTTTTGAGATGTGAAGAGACGATACTATATCACCTGTAACATCATGTGGAACAGCATGCATGGCATGACATAATTCAGCCTAACAGTTGCGCTGAGTTGCCAGTTCTTTTCCTTATCTATGTTGTCTCTCACGTTGACATCTGAATAGACATATGAATAACATAAACGGTGACTTTTTAGGGTTGCAGGGATCACAAATAATAGTCATAATCTATATTTTAAAAAATCCAAAAATTCCAGTATATAGTTAACTTTGGATGAGATACGGGTTGACCTCGAGGTTTTAATGAAAAAACAATGAGACAGGAAAAGCAAAATTACACAATTGACAAGGAAAAAGGGGTGCGGCGAGAAAGGCGTTTTTTGCTGTTCTGCAAAGATAAGTGCAGCTGAAAGAGGCAAGGCAGAAAAACAGTGCACGGGGAAAGACTAAACAAACGGAGCGAGGCGAATTGTGAAATAAAGTTTCAAGCAACGTTAGTTTGCGTGAGATATTCGAGTTTTCGTCCAAAGTCGAGCACGACTGCAGCACCATCCGTGACAACCAGCAGCGCGATTAAGTGGAGGCAAGATGTTCGGAATAATCAAAAACTCCATTTTCGGAGGAACCGAGGAATCCAAATACGATGTCCTCAGTAATGAGACCAAGGTATGAACGCCGATATTGTTTTTATTATTTTATTGATTTTTTTTTTGATGAGTACACAATCGAGGTGTTTCGCGTAAAACACACATATAAATAAATATATATTTTGTCGGCATTTATTCTATGTGTAATTGATCATTTAAGTTTTTCACCACCACTGATTATACCGTCAACCTAAGTAAGCTAGCTGTTACACAAAAATCAACAATCATAAAATCACTTCGAAAACTGTTAGTTTCGTGAAATTTGCGAATCTTGTTTGATGCGTGATATTTCTTTAAATAGAAAACAGAAACCAGTTTAGGCCATATATGAAACTTGTGAGTCAACCAAAAGATTTCGGGATTTTTTTTCGGTAACGCTGATATAGCCCATTGTTTAAACACGACCGCATTCGTGTGTTTTGGTTATGTGATGAGTTCCGATTGAGCCATGAAATAAGCCACCGGTATATTTGTATTTTCACAAACCTTGTCTTTCAAAATCTGCATACAGTTAGTTTGGATCAACTTATAGCATTGTTTTATCACTTTTTGCAAATTATGTGACTACAGAATGATTATCATATGATCATACTGAGATCACATGACCTCAGTTAGCATTCACTGTCACCTGTCTCGCAGTTTAATTTGAGATTTCTGCCGACATCCATATAGGGTTCCTCTTAAACGTAGTATAACAGTGCTCTGTGTGTGTTTGTCTGGGTAGCAAGCGTACTTTTGCACAGAAACAAATACAATTTTAACAGAGCTGCGCAGAGACTATGTGACGGGCAGGTGCTCGACTGGCGGAAGGTTCCCTCGGCATACAAAAAAAAAAAGGATCGGGCACTAGTTTAATCAAGATTGTTCTGTACCCTCTATTAAAACGTATCTGTTTAGATATTCATTTTAAAGCTATCTTGTTAGCATGCAATGTGTTATTTTAGACCTCATTTCCAGTATCGGTGGAACAGGTTTGTTACTGTAATCCACAGGTTTCTAAGCCGACTCCAGGTTTTGTTTTGCAAGTCTTGGAATTGAACTTCACTAAAAACACGCTTTCATTTATTTATCGATAATACACAGTTAGCCTGTACATATTTGTGATTACCAAGAGATCACACTGAACAGGACCTTTATGATTCAATGATGAACGTAAAACCCAAATGAAAGGGAAGACCTAGCACAAGCTAAATAAAGATAAAAATACGATCCATTGCAAATTTTATTTTTTTTGTATGTGTGTGTGTGTGTATATATATAAACATTTCCAGCTTGGCATTTGTGATATCCACCTCTGGTCCGTATAGTTACTTCAGCAGAGAACAACGAATTACATGTGAGAATCATGTTAATTTTACAGACTATGATTTTATGCACGACGAAAGTCAAGAGAATTCCACATCCTCTTTTTATCAAGTTTAACCGAATCACTAGAGTTCAGCATGAATTGTGGTTAGCGACATTAGAGGCACATTGTCCTCTGTCCATTGTCACCACAATACTAAAAATACAGACTAATTTATTGGTCTGTTAGCATATGCTTTTATTTTCAAACTATTTTTGCAAATATGATTGTTGCTAATTCATTTAAAGCAAAGTTTGTTCAAGCTTACGTTCGCATTTTCTGGATACGGAACTCTTGTGCAATATTATAATTTGCCTGGGTGTAAGGTTGTAAGAGAACAATTAACCTGTCGTTACACAGCTTACACTGACATGGAATATAAGGATAGGTTAATGCAGCTGGAATGTTTCTAAACAATGACAATATACATTTTTACAATAATAATCATATACAAAAAGCTTATTGACCGTCTAATCACTCTCCATGGCCACTTTTGTAAGCAACATCCACTATATTCAAGTCATGCTATTTGACTGTTCGGTGAAAAACGCTGGCTTGCATTAAAAGCAGTGGGACACTCTTTCCCCGCCAGGAAGAGGGCACCTATGAGATCCGGAAGTACAAAGCCGCTCGTTACGCCACCTTGACCAGCGAGGGCAAGCCTTTCGACCAGTCTACAGGGGAGTGTATGAAGAAGATGCTTCTGTATGTTGGGGGTAACAATGACAAAGGTGAGAGTGAGATTGGGTGTAGCCTTTGTGTAACTCTGTAATTACAGAAGTGTGTCTCAACCTTTGCCGTCATTCAAAAGAAAGATAATTGCCTTCTAATTGTTTGATTTTTTGGAGCTATGTCATCCTCGCCTTACCGTGTCGCGCTCCCTCCCTTTGCTTCAGGAGAAGGAATGGGAATGACCGCACCTGTTTGCATAACGGTCTTTCCCAAAGACGATGGCACGCTGCAGGATCGCGTTGTCGTTGGGTTACGCCTTCCCGAACGTTACCAGGAGAATCCTCCCACCCCAACTGACAGTAGCATCCAGTTCGAAGATCGAGCGGCCTTGACTGTATACGTGGCGTGAGTGCATCTGCGTTTATATCGCCCCCCTGTGGCCAACGTGTGAAGCTTCTGTTGATGTCTGCCAGCATCTACGTTAGTGGTCAGCTATCGCCATTGTTTTTCTTAATAACCAGGAGGTTTGGAGGGTACGCTCATGAGATGGAGTACTGCACAGAGGCCGCCCGCTTGACCCAAATGCTCGGCGAAGGCACCACCTTCCAGAAGGACAAGTACTTCTGCTGCGGTTACGACCCCCCGGTGAAGCCCTACGGCAGACGTAACGAGGTGTGGTTCATAAAGGAGGAGCACTGAGGCGGCGGCATCGGGCCACTATAAATATGACTTATTAGACTGGAAAAGGCTCTTGATTAAGCCATTACTGCAAGTCATAGTTCAACTAAATAATCTGCCTGTATAAATGGATGTCATTGTAAGATCAATATGTAAATTGTTGTGAAGTTTAGCACTTGTTCTGCTGGAACTAATAACTTCTTATTGCTGCCAATAATTAAACATAATCCTCATCAGTGTAGTTCACCCTCGGCTGGGGTATTGGTATTGCTTAAATTACAATGGAATAAGTCCCCCACTTTGACAGATTTGTAGTCATAATGTATTGGGAATAAAATTAATGCGAAATGTGTAATCATGACTATCGTACCAATATTTCAGGGAAAAAATGTAAGGTTAAATATTTCTATTAAGTTGATTGCAGAATGTACTTTATTACTCTTCCATATTAAAAAACATTTAATGCAATGACATAATCACATTGACATTGAAATATGACGTCACCATAGTGCATGATCCAGATTTCAGTATATAGGGTCTCCCCAGGTACCCCAGGAAGCAGAGAGCAGTTGGCATAAAAACTGAATGCATCATTTGAGAGCTTGATAAGTTGCCATAACAACACAGATCAAAGGATGCTGTTTTTGAAAGGAACAAAAAAACACATAATGGTTCAGAGGTATTTATTTACAATACTTTTAACATAGATACAAGTTAGGAACGATATTGAAATGGATACATTTACGTTTGTCCATCCTAATACAAACATTTCCCCTGTGCAAAAACATTCTACGACCACTTAAAACATTAAATAAGCTTAAAGCAGGAGTGCATTAATAGCTGTTAATTGTTATTGCTGTGGTGTTACAATCCGTGCTACTCTGACTCATTACTAGTTAATGATTTGCCTGTCCAGGGTTTCGACACCGAAATACATCTTCCTAGTCCAAATGAGCCAAGCCAAAGGAAAGAATATGTTCCTTTAAAATGACAAATTTGGATAGTGAGCAGAGTGCAGTTACCAAATGCGCAGCATAAACATGGGCTGTCCTGGTACTGTCACATAGTTAATGTTTTCACATGGACTTTAACCTGTGATGAAAGAATAGCAATTATGTCGTAATCAAAGGAAAAAAGGGAAAAGAAAACCACAGTAAAATGGTGAAATGATGCTGTGGTACCGATTTAAGACGCCGAAAACCTTGGAAACGGGGAAGAGCATCGCGAGACATGGATCAGCACCAAACGACCGTGTGCAGACAAACTGCCATCTGTATGCACGCTATGCAAACTGTTCCACATTCAGAAAAGATGAATTGGCAGACATATAGCACATTTCATATGGTCGACCGTATGTGCACCTTTCGAAAATGGGCTCCTCATTATCAAATATCAGAATATTTCAAATGTACTATGTTAGGAGTTACTTGAATACCTTGTGGTCTCAGGTAAACCAGATGGCTTCGGAATCTAATTTATTCATATCTCACAATCACTTTGTTGCAGTTTAACCATTCGCCTCTCACTTAGCTGATCGGTTAAGCAGCCTTTTGTACAACTTCCCTGTCAATCACTATCCAGGTGAACAGTGCATGCCAACAGAGACTTGCAAGTGAAATGTACGTAACAACTAGAGCTAAATGTATGCTTGAGCACACCTCAAATCTTAAAATGCTTTAGTAGAGTATAACTAACTTTGAAATATTCCAACAAGGATTAACTTCTTTTGCAATATAAATGAATGCATAGTGAACAACACCCTTAGAATCTGGACAGAAATGTTAAAACAATTTCTACTGGTCTATAGCCAAACACAAAACACTTTTAGATGCTATTACAAAGAATGGAGTTGGTTTATCCAATGATGTGTGGCTCAGCAGGTTAGGACTCTGTGCCCATGAACGGTAGGTTGTCGGTTTAAATCCCAGTGCTGGCAGACTGATGCTGCCGTTGGGTTGCTGAACAAGGCACTTAACCCCAAGTTCCAGGGGTGCTGTACACTGCCTGCCCCTGCAATGTGACCCCTAAGCTTGCGCTCGCCTACATGTGTCTGCATGTCTCAGGAGAGCAAGATGGGGTAATGGTGAAAAAAGGATTTCCCTATGGGGATTAATTAAACATCACTATTATATTCTACTCAACTTATCAATAGTTTGACTATTGTTCTAATGCGAAACCCGCATGACACAAACATACAAACAAAAAACAAAATGAATGCAGTTAGTAACCTATAGACAAATCGAATGGTGCTGAACACCATATGAATGTAACAAAAAACCATAACTTAATGTCACATCAAGTAAAAGGAAAACAAACATGGTCACGTTAACCACTCATGATTGACCTAGTATTACATAACATTGAGGATTCCTTGCAACTTGTTCTAAGTCTCTAGGCTATGACAGTCAGAATGTCTGTAGAAGAGTAACAATTTATTAGAAGCATTAACAACTGAGGGGGGGGAAGCGTTTGGTCGTTAACATTTATTGCACTAATAATGAAGATGAACAAATAAATGAAAATGGCAGCAAACCAACAAACTATTCTGAGAACGGCTACTGATAGCGTTTATATACCATATGAATATAATTAGTAATCTCACTTCAAAATAACATTATCTCTAACTAAGGACCAATAAGGTGTTTTAGTAATACATACTTTGTAAAAAAGTATTTCAATGACTACTTCAATTGTGTGATTAATACCCATAACAGGTGTCTTTCGGCTTGTTCATTTCCTCATTCTTAATGGCTAAACCAAAACTCCCAGCAGAATATTCATAGGATTGCACTAAAAAGTAGTCATCTAAAAAGGGCCAATCGATCGTTTTTTTTTTATTACACAACAGGGGGTTCTTTTTCATCAAAAGTCACATGGTTTTAGTTTTTGGTTACACAAATGGTGACTGTATTCTGATATGTATGATAGCACAGAACGCAGCACTTGGATCAAAGCACATCATTTACATGAGTGCTACCAGCTGGGGGCCGGGGGGGGGGGGGGGATCAGAGACACCTTACTTGAGGAGCATGGCTTCTTTTCAAAGGTCTCAGTTGTTCTTCTTGTCCTGATAGGGGGTGTACGGGGCATAGGGGGGAGGCTGTTCCTGGGGAAGGGAAAGGAAGGTCAGCATGTCCTACTTTGGGGGCCAAGGCAGATCAAAAGGAAATGCTGTGGGCAGGAGGGAGGGGTCACTTACCACGGGCATGTACGCATTGTGAGGGTTATTGGGGATATAGAAGGCATTGCCTGCTGCATCCGCTGGCACGGGACCTGAAAACACCACAGACAGTGGAAATGTGGCACTGAATGTCGGTGCTGCTTTTGCTGAATGATGCCAGTAGAGAATAGCAATAACATTGCTTGTAATATCCACTTTACCCTTGTGATATTCAAAGTCAATATTAAAACAGACAGTAATTTAGGAGCCATAACACAGAAAATGGGAAATGCATTTTAATGAAGCCAGAGCAGGAAGTCTGAGGGATAGGAAATTCAGTGATGTAAT
The DNA here is from genome assembly GCA_026779585.1 of Mormyrus proboscirostris. Classification (NCBI taxonomy): domain Eukaryota; kingdom Metazoa; phylum Chordata; class Actinopteri; order Osteoglossiformes; family Mormyridae; genus Mormyrus; species Mormyrus proboscirostris. The sequence continues at coordinate 22,060 of JAODKF010011656.1, forward strand.
CGTTTTCCTACATGCTAAACGAAACTAACTAATGGTACACCAATATGGTCAAATTTGAGCGAAAACCAACAGAATTTAAAAATATCACTTTTGACCAACCAGGGGGACTTGCCGGTGCATTTTAGCAGAATTGCATCATCTATTCATCAGCTGAAAATGAAAGATCAATCTGCAGCCCAGATTTAATTGTGAATTAGAAACGTGTAAGTGGTAAGTGAAATCCTTCATCCTCTTCTATGGAAAATGGCTGATCATCCAATACAATAATCTCCACTCCTTTACTAGTTGTGTATTTAGCTTTGATGCTGCTAACTTTGAATAATGATAAATCTCAGCCAGCAATATTAGTCAAGAATGACGCATTGGATCTATACCAATATCACGATTTTTAACAAATATCGCCTGACACCGATATACTAACCAATATATGATGAATCTCTACTGACATCTGAACTACCCATAAATCTTCGGTAACCAGATAACCAGTGACTTTGTAACCAAATGCAGCAAAATTTTTGGAAAAGGAAGGAATTTTGAAGAATGAAAATCGGGTTATCATAAATATGTTCACCTAAAACAAATATAAAAAGAAGAAACAGAACTAAGATGTCACGTGATTAGACGATCACATTGATTGGCCACTGCAGACAAACGGAGTTGGACTGAATCAGTTGCTGCTGGTGTGTCACAGAGCACATCTTTAGGCAAATCCACTTATCTAGACAGGTATTCAGCACTGGCTTCACTTCAGAGTGCTGACCAATGAAAACCAGTCAGACCAGGCTAAATTTAGCTGCTTATATTTAAGAGAACCAGAGCAAGGGAATGTGTGTGTGTGAGGGAGAGAGAGAGAGCACTGTCTTCTCCACACCTCTGTGTAGGTCCAGCTATAACATATTTTCCATTATACCAACAATAAATGGTGTTTAAAATTGTATGTGATGTGACCTAAACAAGCCATAAAAAAAGACTGAATTTTCTGTATTGTGACACAGTGTCACATTAACCATATCTACTGCTACCATACCTGTATTTTATGTTTAGAGTCAAAACAACCAAAATTCTTGGCTTACAAATTGGGAGACTTGCTTGGAACATTAGAATAGAACAGAATAGTCTAGAATTAGAATAGAATACAATAGAATAGAATAAGCGATACTTTATTCATCCCCATGGAAACTGTCTTTTCACCTATTCAGTATGGTATAGTAGCTGTCAGTATGGTATAGTAGCTGCACCGTAGCTGCACCATGGCAGACAGAGAGAGGCTTCAGAGGGTGATCAAAGCAGCACAAAAGATCATCGGCTGCCCTCTCCCCTCCCTGTTGGACATTTACACCTCCCGCTGCCTCAGCAG
>JAODKF010011694.1:0-23393 GCA_026779585.1 Mormyrus proboscirostris
CGGGCTAGGGAGGTAAGGAGAGAGAGTTAGGGATTGCACGACAGGTAGACGGAGGAGGTACGGAAGCAAGGGATGACAGAAGACAAGCAAATGCTCGTTAAGGCTGATCATAGCGTAATACTTCGCAACATCCTGCCAGTCGAGTGATCTTTAAGTACTTGGGGTAATCGCCCCTCAATCCCTAGCACCTGTTGGATCCGCCCCCGTGGGCGTATTTCTATTTTTGGTCTAAAATTAAGAATGTCACATAGTTTTAGTGAAAAAATGTAAGAATACAATGTACAATTGCAATAAAATATGTTTAAAATGTTCATAAGGTGGGGTGAGTTGTGCCACTGGCACAACTTAACCTAGGCCCATTGGCATAAATCACCCCAACACCATCCTTTTGGAAAAAATGCATCATCCAGCAGTTTTGAGCTAACATCATGCTAGCTGTATAGAGTCATAGTGTAGCTTACTAAAGCACTAAAACATGTGTGAAATGTTTTCAAACTTGTCTATAACTGTTCAGACACAACAATCAAAAAACCTTGATTATAGAAATTTTACTTTGAAAGGCAAAAAACAGTTTTTTGAACTTAAATGCTTACCTCTCATGCAATTAGGCTCTCTTCTTTGCAGGATGAGTAAAATGGCCGACTCTTCAAAAAAATGTGGTCACATGACCAATTTCTTCTATGGTTCCCTAGAAACAGGGGGTGGCACAACTTCCCCCCTGGCACAAATCACCCCACTCTCCCCTAAGCTAAATCATCTTGTTGCTTGAATACAAGATATAAATGTTTGGATTTAGATATAACAATTAATGGAGGTGTTATATTTGAGTACATTTTACTGCTGAAACAAACTTTTACTTCAATCATTTTAGTTTAAGTAAAATATTCAAACTACACCGGTAAAAACATAACCTTGCTGATGGAGGCCATGTTTAGAATAATCAACCATATCTTGGCCACCTAATGTATACAATCTATAACTGCTATTGAGTGGTACCATATATTTATATTTATTTCAAACTAGTTAAGGATGTTAATATCTACAACATTGCATCTACCATTCACTACACGGGAGTGAAAATCAAATAAGCACAACAGTCAAAGTGTGGGCAACATCTTTTGGCAAAGTGTGACTCTGATCACTTACTCTGTATGAGGATACCTTGTGCAATGAGACGCCCAACCATCATTTTGTAGCCAGTGTTTGGATGCAGCTGAAGAATGTTTCTAACAATGGTGTCCAGATCATTGTCTTCCAATGATGTCAACTGGTCACTCTAAAAATAAAAAATACACAAAATTAGCTGAACATCTTAAATTCAGCCAAACTGTTAGCCTTACAATATTTTCCAGCTTCAACAGGCAGTGCGGATTAATTTAATCCATTAAGTCTCCATTGAATTTCTAATCAGTTATGGCATCATGAGGTGTAAATGTATCACAGCAATACTTCAAACAATCTATCTTCTAAATAATTCAAATAAAAATAACCAAGTTTGCTACAAAAGGAAACCCCCTTTAAATTAACGTTAATTTTACTCAAGGGATGACCAGAGGGTCTGTTGCATTTGTTGGGCCATTGTACACACTTATTAGAAAATAAACACATGGTTTAAATCCATATCTAACATTGCATTTATTTGTGTCAAAGACCCCACGACCCAATCCAAACGAAACTGAACATAATTGTTTGGTGCCTCGTTTTCAACCTCATCAGCCAATGACCTTATGTCAGAAGCGAGGCGGGGCTATAGCAGACACCTCGGGCGCAGCAGGTGGCAGGGCTGTCGCAGGAGCTCTGGGTGTAGCTGCAGACGGAGGCAGTTCCGGATGGTCAATCAGTGAGACAGGCAGGACCTCAGGCACAGGTGGAGGCAGGGCTGCAGGCGACGCTGTTTTCTTGGGCGTAGCAGTGGGCGGAGGCACAGCCCGGAGAGGCAAACTTGGCAGGAGAAGCAGGATGGGAGAGTCAGGCTGGACAGGCAGGACTAGTTGGACAGGCAGGTCGGGCGAGCAGGGCTGAATAGGCAGGACTCATGCCGGCGGGTCAGGGATCCCTCCAGCCTGCAGGTCTGGAACAGACAGATTAGGTGGGACAATAACGGGCAGGCGGAAGTTGGGTGTAGGCAACGATGCAGGCTGGTGGGCTTCGAGCACAGGCGAGACAGCCACAGTAGGTGGAGCCGGTACAGCAGGCACAGTAGCGGGGCTTCGTGCACAGCAGCAGGAGGCACAGCAGCAGGGACCTCGTGCGCAGCAGCAGGAGGCGCAGCAGTGGGGGGCTCGTATGCAGCAGTAGGAGGCGCAGCAGTGGGGACCTTAGGCAGAGCCACATCAGGGAGCTCGGACAATGCGGCAGGAACCATTGACTCGTGGCCAGTAGGGGGCACCGCAGCTAGCCTCGCCGGCCCATTGCCAGCAGGGGCCACCGCAACACGCACCGCCATCTCGCAGCCAGCAGGGGGCGCCACGGTGGCTGGAGCAGTCATTGGGACAGGTGGCACCGGCAGGACAGACAGGACAGGCACGTCAATAATTGCTGGCAGGGTTGGTGCCATGAAAGCAGGCGGTTCTCCTTTAAATGTTCTGGGCACGCTGGGAATCGCGTCCCTCACCTCGCCAATCCCTTTACCGGTTAGACATGCCTCCCGGAAGGGATAAGCCGCTAGCACCGGCCGCTCTGTAGCGGCTAAGCGGGCTGCCCCAAGATGGATTGACATTGCATCCTCGGGGCTCCTCTTCTGCTGCTGCTTTCTCCTCTTCTTCCTCCCTCTCCGGTCAGCTGGGAGCGGTGAAGCGGGGCCTACCTCAGTGAGGACGAAGGTCTGGTCTGTGGACTCCTAGTTTAGCATGGTGATCCGCTGGACCCGCCACTCGATTACAAGCTCCGTCAGCCGACGGAAGTTTTTGCATACCTCGCCGCAGGGGTACGCGCTTCCAGAAGCTGGTGCTCAGGAGGGTCCTGCTCCGGCGGTCTAGCTACCGTGTCTTGGGGTCCTCCTGAACCTCGTTTGGGCGATGGGTGAATGAGCAGAACGCCGTGAAGCAGAATCCGGGAACGCAAACTAAAGACAGGACATGACCTCAGAATAAATGCAAGAATGCTGACACGATGGGAATTGGCATGGGGTTAATGAGTCCACGTGGCACACACGAGGACTGGACGCGCAGGTCATGACAGAAATAAAATATATATGTATTTAAAAAATCTTTGGAATAAAAAAACAATAAAAAAAATAAATCTGTGGAATTAAAAAAAAAATAAACCGCAGGTGGCTGATGAGACGACGGCGGGGGACCCGCAGACGACAGCCGAGCAGGAGCCCGGGGGACTGCAGGCAAGCCAGGGGGCAGAGTGGGCTGGACCCGACCCCTGCGACTATGTCCTTTCCCTTTCTGGGACACCGATAGGCGGGGTTCTGGCCAGGATCAATGCTGCGTTCATTTTTCTCTCGGAACTCGGAAATTCCGAGTTGAGTGACATCAGGTTCGACAATCTCCCGTTCGAGCTACCACAACTCAGAACAAACATGACTGCCTCCATAAACACGCTGTTGTTGCTGTTATCTGAGCACAAAAAACTCATGGAAAGAGAACTTGTCATCAAAAAACACACCGAAGAGGAAGAACGGAGAAAAAGGTATGTGTTACGTTGTTTACCACCACAAAAAAAAGAGAGGAATGCGCAAAATTAGTATGATTTCGGCCACAGTTTATAGCTATTGTGATATAACCTGCAAGAAACAAACTGAACCCTCACTCATCTGTAACGCTTTTTAAATTTGTGAAGTACATTTGTGTACTAGTAAGAAGTAAAAAAAGGTCCAAATTTGGAATTACTGTTGATACTTATTTTTGAATACATATTGTGCAAAATTCTATGCTGACGGTTGATCGCCATTGTTGTACTGTTTATGGAAAACAGCGAAAATAACTTGTGTTTACTGAAATACAGTTCTTTTAATTCGCGCGTGAAATAGTCGACTGAGAATAACAACAACTAAATTTATCTTTTTTTTTCAGGATTGCAATAGCCTGCGCTATCCCCCATTTAGCTCATCGGGTGGTGGTTGTGAAGATGGGCATAAAATGGAAACGAATGATGAGCATGGACGACAACACATTTTTCCGCCATCTGAGAGTGACCAAAAGTCAGGGTGACTATCTTCAACTGTAGCTACAGAAACAGGGGCTAACAGAGGAACCAACAAGAGGGCTTCCACCTGTTCCTGTAAGACAGAAGGTCTTGATGTTCTTGTGGTACATGGCAAACCAAAACAGTTTCAGAGAGATTTCTGACAAGTTTAACATTTCACAATCAACAGCACACAAAACTGTGACTGAAGTACTTCAGCTATTTGCTACTCTTAGGCACCTCTTTATCTCCTGGCCAACTTCATGCGAGAAGAAAGTGTCATCGGCCGCTTTCCACAGGCTGTGCGGCATGAATGGAATTATTGGAGCCATTGATGGGTGTCACATAAGAAGCCAGAGGCCAAAGGTCAGAGGAGGCGACTATTTGAACAGGAAGTCATAGTACTCTGTTCTGCTCCAGGGGATTTGTGATGCAAGAGGGCGTTTCACAGACATTTTTGTAGGTCCACCTGGAAGGGTACATGAGGCTGAGAGCCTCTCATTTTTACTTGGACTGGCAAAAAAATATGGGGGACTACAAATTATTGGGAGACAGCGCATATATAGGACAATCATGCCCCTTTATTGTCACGCCAAAACGGGATAATGGAACCCTTACTGCGGAGGACCAGGAGCAAAACACCAGAGTCAGCCGTGGAAGAGTGATTATAGAGCAGGCATTTGGAAGGATGAAGTGCAAGTGGAGGCATGTGAGAGACCTGCAGAACACTCGCATGGACTTCGTAGTAATGATAATAATGGCTGCATGTTTTCTGCACAACATGTGTGCTGGTGTATCTGAGGTGTGTGAGGAGCACCCAGGAGGCAGGGGAGGCAGATGTTGATGCCTAAATGTCTGAATCAAGCTTGATTATACTTCTCGTGATGAATGTGAATGTGATGTTGATAATTGAATAAATTTGTCCTATGTATAAGCGTTCACAATGAGAGCATGCATCTTAAATAGAACATTTATTTTATCACAAATGTACTGCAACAGTTTTGCTGAATTTCACAGTGCTATACATGTGCAAAATAAGTGAGGTCAATAAAAAGTGCGCGAACAACAACTATATACATAATGAGTCCATAACTGTAGATCATGGGTGATCAACTTGCTGCCAGTCAATCAGCAGTTTCATCAGCGAAACAAATTCCTCTTGTGACGACCTGAGCAGCTGTGTCGTCTCCTTGTGACGCCTCTGGCTTGCTGCCTCTGACTCTTTCAAGAGGTCCAGAACAGAGGCAAAGCCATCTTCCAGCCTTCTTTGCTTAGCTGGTGGCTGGGTCGATGGTGGCCTTCCTGGTGGTGTGCTGGAGGGTGGAGTACATAATACCCTTGTCTGGCCATGCAGGACTTCTTAACAATAATAATAATAATAACAATTGAACTTCATTGATCCCCATGGGGAAATTCTTTTTATGCCTCCCTCAACTTGCTTTGTAGAGAAAGCTGTGTGTAAAGGGCAGCCACCTGTTGGGGTGACCAGGGAGCTGGGGGTTAAGGGCCTTGCTTGAGGACCTGCAAACATGCTGAGGCTGGGTTTGAACCTGTGACCTTGTGATTACAGGCACACAGGCTTAGCCCACTGAGCCACTTGCTGGCCCCTCCACTCCCCCTGCTGTCCCGACAACTGGAAAGTCCACATTGTGCCGTTTGCCCAGCAAGTCGTCCTGTTAATGTCCTTTACCCGTTTATAGGCCACTTCTAGCATATGCCACTTTCGGGAAACCTTTTCATGGCTGAAATGCTGTTTGAACTGGATGAACAGTTTGGAGGCCATTTCTGTCCACATCTGCTTCTTCTTGCCTTCCTTTACACGGTGATTTAGTTCCGGCAGGGTCTTGGGTGGACCTTCACTGTGAAAATCTGTATAGTCCCGCATCAGCTCAATTAGGAATAGTGTCTGTTCCTTTGTGAAGCCCATGTTCGGGGTGCAGGACGAGGAGGTGGAAGGCTGTGGCTCCAAACAATCCTTCATTGTGTTCTCTTTAACTGCTTCTGTTTCTGGAAGAGAACAACAAAACATTAATTCAACTTGTTATAGTGATATACAGCAATACAGTGAACATACAAGTAAATCATAGCTTACCTGCAGGGACAATGTTGACTCGCATGGTCAATGCCTCATCCAGATAAAACATGTCCCACGCTGCCTGAAACAGCCGGGCTGACAAAGACTTGATCCTCTCCGGATCAACAAACAAATCCATGTTGCTGTCCATGAAAACTGCAAGACACGATACACATTATTAAATGACTACATTAAAAATGGTTTTGAAGCGATATACCTCTTTTGAGAGACAAAGAAATCACAAACTTGAAACGCTAAGTAGTCTAAACACCATTAAAAGCTTCACATTATTGTTGCAGATTTGGGGCGAGATTCTTTTTCCTGGCATAAACCAACAAGGCACACTCACTAATGAAATCCCTGTAAAAGTTTTATAATGTGTCGGCAGACATGGCGACATGCTTGTTTCATGAGACAAACAACACAATTTTTCTAAATTTAATATCAATATTGCACGCTCGGATGAAATTTACGCGCATGCCGCAGTATTCTATAAACAGACCACCTGCGATTACTTTTATGACTATTGATACATTTTATGAAATAAACAGTCTTAACTGTTCATAAAGTAGAGAAATAGTGAAACACTTCCTGTTGACTGTGTAAGCCGCCATATTGAAGTGACGACACAGGGGCAACTCAGACAACAAAATCTTGTCCGACATCAACGTCATAAAAGAGGCGTGTTTCCAACGGGAAGTGACGTTTTTCGTGACGATTTCATCCGAGTTCCGAGTTGGAGAGAAATAATCGAAGTCAGTTCTCTAGAAGGGCCCTTTGGGGCCATCAAGGATGTTAGGGAAGTCCCAAGGGGTCCCACTCGAGCTCCTCCTCCAAGGGGGAAGGAGCGGTGGTCAGACTGTCTGGGACCTCCTCGGGGACTGGGACTGGTGCTGGAGGGACTGGAGAAGGGTCAGGGGATGGGCAGAGCCTGGGCTGGAGCATCAGGCGTGGTTGGAGCAGGAGCAGGGGCCGCGGCAGGGAGAGGCAGGAGCTCAGGTGAAGCAGCTGCAGGCGGAGGAGGGAGCTCGGGCCAAGCAGCAGCAGCCATAGCAGGGAGCTTGGGTGAAGCAGTCACAGCAGGGAGCTCAGGTGGTGCAGGCAGGACAGGCGGGTCAGGCAAGACAGGCGGTGCTGGCAGGACAGGTGGGTCAGGCAAGACAGGCGGCGCTGGCAGGACAGGCGGGTCAGGCAAAACTTCACCCCAGCTGCAGGCACCATCTTCCTGGGGATTTTGGGGACCCAAGGAATAGCTTCCCTCAAAAGGAGCTGTCTGGAAGCACTAGGTTACACCGTGGGTCATTTACACATGGCCATTTTGTATTGTGTCCACACTCCAGTTGCCCATGTTCTTTCAAAACACAGAGCACCCTGAGCACACATTTAAGTAGATACCATGTACATGAGGACACTAGTGTCAGGAACACTACTTAATTTTAATTGTAAAACTTGTAGCACACATTTTTCTTCTGAGAAGGACTATTTTCAGCATTTAGGTCATCATCTTAGAAGTCATGAAACCATAGAATGTGTATTTAAAGGTGTGAGTTTAAGACTAATAGGTATAGGACATTTCTGATACACAGAGGCAGAAAGCATAATCCTCATTCTTACATAGACTTCAAGACAGATGTGTTAGTAACAGAAGGGACTGGGTCATTTTATTTTGATACTGGGTTACAGGACAGTGACAATGAAGACAGAAGTATAGATGTGAATACAAGAGGTATTACGTTAAATTTGTCAAAGAAAATAGCCTTGCTTCTTTTGAAGTTGGAGAGTATATACAATGTGTCTTCAATATGCATTGATGACTCTGATTTGTGTCAGGTTTATCATCCCATTCCAAATTGTTAAAAAACACCATTGAATTGACTGTAAGACCAATTATGTACTCAGTGAAGAGATTGTTACTGAACTTGTAAAAGAACTTTGTAAGTCAAATCCCATTCAGACAGCCTTAGAAATAGGTGATCCCCTTGGTTCTGCCTGCAAGAGAAAGCAATATTTTATGGATAATTTGCAAGTTGTTGAACCAGTGGAATATATCCTGGATGAGAGTAGCCAATATCAGTATGTACCTATACTTCAGACTTTGCAGCAGATCCTAATTACACAAAATTTCAAATTGGACATGCTGAAACATTTTTCAAGTGACCCATTACATTTTGAGTCATGTGTAGATGGAAGATATTTAAAAAGAAAATAATTTTGTTGATGAGAATGAACTGAAAGTCCATTTGATTTAATATGTTGATGAGTTTGAGGTGTGTAATCCACTTGCAGCCTTTAAGAAAAAGTACAAAATATCAGCAGTATATTGGGTTTTAGCCAATATGCCTCCTGAAATGCAGTCTTCTTTGACATCAATACATTCAGCTGTTCTTAGTAAAGGAGATGATGTAAGAAGGTTAGGGTATGCAACAGTTCTAAAAGCACTTTTGAATGATATTTGTGTCTTGGAACAGGAAGGGGGTTTTATCGATAGTGCTTGAACCATCAAAGGGACTGTGGCTTTTATTGTAGCTGACAAACTTGGTACCCATTCTCTTAGTGGCTTAGTTGAAAGTTTTACTGGGAGTTATATCTGTAGGATTTGTTTAGGATGCCATAGTGAAATCCAGCAGAAAGACATATGATCAGGGGCTTTTCCACAAAGGACAAAAGAGGCACATGCCAAGCATGTTGAGAAGAAAAATCAGACACCCATTGTTTTGGTATCAAAAGGGCTTGTCCACTGACAGAGAAACTAGTCCATTTTCACTTTGCCATTGGTTATCCTCCACATATAGCTCGTGATTTATTTGAAGGTATAATTCCGGTGGAATATAGCACTTTGCCTAACAGTTCTTATGAAGAAAAACAAATACATCTCTTTAAGTGAATTAAATGATTCAATTAAACACTTCCCCTACAAATGGACCTACAAAACCAACAGCCCTCAATCAATACCACAAAATTTTGCCACCCTGCGAAGTACTGGGGGAAATGCACATGAGAAGTGTTGACCTCACCTGGGGACATCATCTGGAGGTGGAAGGAATACTTTGAGGACCTCCTCAACCCTGCCTCAGATACATCTACGCCACTGCCTTTGAGACATCTGAGGGCACAGAGCCTCGGGATGCTGGGGGGGGGCTTGCCCATCACCGGGGCTGAGGTGGCCAGGGTAGTTTGTGAGCTGCGCAGTGGCCGGGCCTTGGGGGTGGAGGAGATCCGCACGGAGTACCTGAAGGCTTAGGATGTCGTGGAGCTGTCGTGGCTGACATGCCTTCTCAACAGTGAGTGGAGGTCAGGGACAGTGCCACTGGATTGGCAGACCGAGGTGATGGTCCCCTTATTTAAGAAGGGGGACCGGAGGGTGTGTTCCAACTACAGGGGGATCACACTTCTCAGCCTTCCTGGGAAAGTCTATTCCGGGGTACTGGAGAGGAGGGTGAGATCGATAGTCGAATCTCGGATTCAGGAGGAACAATGCGGTTTTCGTCCCGGCCGTGGAACAGTGGACCAGCTTTATACCCTTGCGAGGGTGCTGGAAGTCTACAGTACATGTATTTCGTGGATTTGGAAAAGGCTTATGACCTGGTTTCCCGAGGCTCTGTGAGGGGGGCTTTGGGAGTATGGGGTCCGGGGTCCACTGCTATGGGTGATTTGGTCCCTGTATGAACAGAGCAGAAGCTTGGTCCGCATTGCCGGTAATAAGTCGGACATGTTCCCAGTGCGGGTTGGGCTCGGCTAGGGCTGCCCTTTGTCATCTGTCCTGTTTATAATATTTATGGACAGCATTTCTAGGTGCAGCCGGAGTGTTGAAGGTGTCCAGTTTGGTGGCCTCAGGATTGCCTTGCTGCTTTTTGCAGATGATGTCGTCCTGTTGGCTTCATCTGGTGGGGACCTCCAGCATGCAGCCGAGTGCAAAGCGGCGGGAATGAGGATTAGTACCTCCATGTCCGAGATCATGGTTCTCAGCCAGAAATGGGTGGATTTCCCACCTCAGGTCAGGAAAGACGTACTGCCTCAAGTGGAGAAGTTCAAGTATCTCAGGGTCTTGTTCACGAGTGAGGGTAGGCGAGATCGGGAGCTGGATAGACGAATCGGAGCAGCATCTACAGTTTTGCAGGCGTTTAACCGGTTCGTCGTGGCTAAGAAAGAACTGAGCCGAAAAGCAAAGCTCTCAATCTATTGGTCCATCTTTGTCCCTATCCTCACCTATGGTCATGAGCTATGGGTAATGACCGAAAGAACGAGATCACGAATACAGGCGGCTGAAATGAGGTTTCTCCACAGGGTGTCTGGGCTCTCCTTAGGGATAGAGAGAGAAGTTCGGATATCCGGGAGGGCCTCAGAGTAGAACCGCTGCTTCTTCATGTCGAACAGAGCCAATTGAGGTGGTTTGGACACCTAGTGCGGATGCCTCCTGGGCAGCTACCCGGAGAGGTTTTCCGTGCATGTCCTATAGGGAGGAGGCCCTGGGGCTCGCTGGAGGGATTATATCTCTCCGCTGGCCAGGGAACGCTTTGGTGTCCCCCCCGAGGAGCTGGTAGAGTTAGCTGGGGAGAGGAAGGTCTGGGTATCTCTCCTGAAGCTGCTACCGTCACAACCCGAACCCTGGACAAGCGACAGATAATGGATGGATGGATGGATCAATTCATAAGCTATTCAGGTTTATGTAAATTCAAGATTTGAAGTTGAAGTTACTACCTTTTTATTTTTTACTACCAACAATCGGTCAGCAGCCTTTTTTTTGGGGGGGGGGGGAGGGGGTATAAATCTTCATACCTATCATAAGCATTAGGTAAATTAATGTTTGACTTTTTATTAAGTATTGTCATTAAGTATTATTTGTTTTTTTGTAGTGTCAAGTTGAGTTCATTTGTCCTTACCTTAACTCTAGCCCTTACTGTATGTTATCCTAACCATAACCCTTAACCCCACATAATAAAGTAAACTTGACACTTAAAACATCCATAAACATTAATAAAATTTTATAACTATGTCATGTGACACAGACTCACACACTAAGACAGACACACATTCTCATGCACACAGTTGTCATACACAAAGTAGTGAATTATTTCATCACGAGGTAAACTTTAACAATAAGTTACACTGTGGATTAAAAAACTGTCCAAAGAGTCCATGGAATGGTAATGGGTGGTAACCATTGGTATTTATTGGTTGATGCAACGTGAGATGAAAGTTTGAAAATGTCCCAAAATAAATTTTAGGAGAAAAGTTTAACATTTTTACCTGTATATACAATACCTGTATTGTTTATCAGTAATTTCTTAAAATGTGGTGCAATGCCAAATCGAATCATGTATGCAGTCTTATCCTTGCCACATACGAAACTTTTAGCTATATCGGAGTCAGTGAACATGCTTCTGAATAGTTCCCCTGTGGTGTTCAGGCACCAGAGAACTTCAGCTCTGAGAGCCAACATTGATGACAGTAAGGTCTGCTGTCTGTTTGCTGCTCCCGCTGTGGTGCTAGTCGCACTAGTTTGCTGCTGAAGTGGCATGATGGCAATGGTTGTGCATCACCGAACAACAAAATAGGGAATTGCTCCCTGTAACAGGGTGGCCTTTAGCAGCTGGATTTACAGTGAGGAAGACCAAAACGAATGCAGTGGAACAAGTATTTATTTTCCATGCAGCTCTTCTTACAGACAATTCACATGTCGAGCTTTGTCACAGCACAACAAAAATTCTTGTCTAATGACAGCTGGCAGCCTTAAATACTTTCAGCTGTCACAGGCTGAACCATTATTCCACTCACAGGTAATTTCTTGAATCTCAACCTTTACGCTTTAATCTCACACTAACCCCATATTATAAAAACCCAAGCACAAAAGATTCCCCACACTCCCTCATGCTTGCTCACATTCTTCTGTCCACCGCACTTTGTTATTTGTGAGGTCATTCAGTGCAGCGGATTGCTCTGCAAAAAAAGGTATGAATTTCCTGTACCAGCCTACCAGACCCAGAAAACCTCTCATCTTCCTGTCATCGGAACTAAGAAGGACTGGATTGCTTCGATCTTTCCAACCTGTGGCTTTATCTTCCCAGAGCCAACCACAAATCCCAAGTACTCCACTTCTCTCTGGGCTATGGAACACTTCTTGGGGTTAATAGTCAGTCCAGCCATTCTGATGCAGTGTAGCGCCTTCTGTAGGTGAATGACATGCTCTTCCCAGGACTCGCTGTACACCACCACGTCATCCAGATATGCTGCAGAAAATGCTGACATATCTCTCAGTACATGGTCCATTAATTGTTGGAATGTCGCTGGTGCCCCTTGAAGCCCAAATGGCATGACTTTAAATTGGTTCATACTAAAAGGAGTTTTGAAGGCTGTCAGATCTTTCGCTTCCGGTGCCAAAGCCACTTGCCAGTATCCCTTACACAGATCCAGTGTCATAATGTACCTTGCTGATCCAAATCTCTCCAACAGGTCATCTACCCTGGGCATTGGGTAGGGATCAAACTTGGATACTGCATTTAAATATCTGAAATCAATACAGAATCTCAGGGTGTCATTTTTCTTTGGTACTAAAACAATCGGGCTGCACCACTCACTACTTGACACCTCAATGATTCCCTGCTCTGGAATCCTGTAGCTATTTTCACGACCGGGTGCATCCTCCTTCACCCGTATATTGTGTTGATCCAGTGATGTGAAGTCTGGTGTTTCTCAAAAGAGCTGTGGATCCACGAGTGGTTTTATATTGGCCTGCTCAGTAGGAGACAAATGAGAAAGGTCAACTGAAGTACAATCTGCAATGTTAGTTGGAAAGATCGTCTCCGTCACCTCCTCATCCCTAACTGAACGCACCAGTAACTGATGGACCGGCTCTTGTCGGCTGTGGAATTCTTTCAACAGGTTCACATGAAATGTCTGGTATTTTTTAGGTCTTTCTGGCATATTTAGTTCATAAGTGACTTTACTCACTTTCATATGGTCCATGTCATTTTGTCAGCAGCTTGTTATCGCTGGTGGGGAGCAATAACAGTACTTTCTGACCTGGAAGACTCTATCCCTGGCCTTCTGATCATACCATGTCTTTTTATGTTTTTGTGCTGCTTTCATGTTGTCCTGCACCAAAGATGCCATTCTCTTCAATCTCTCTCTCATGTTGATGATGTAGGCTGCAATGTTTTCACCCTCTGCTTAGAGGTCCTCCCAGCAGTCCTTAAGCAGGTCCAGTGGTCTTCTCACTTGGTGGCTGTACAAAAGTTCAAAAGGCGAGAAGCCAGTGGAAACCTGCGGGACCTCTCGGTAGGCGAACAGAAGGTAAGGCAGCCATTGATCCCAGTCAGCACCTGTGTCAGAGACAAACTTGCACAGCATACTTTGAGAGTCTGGTTGTATCTCTCCACTAGCCCGTCCGTTTGGGGGATGATAAGGGGTGGTCTTAAGTCCCTTTATCCATAACAGCTTATAAACCTGCTGCAACAACTTGGACAGAAAGTTCGTTCCACAATCCGTCAGAATTTCTCTTGGCATGCCTACCCTAGAGAAAAGCTGCAGCAGACAATTAGCAATGTGATGGGCTTTAATTGATGTGAGTGGGAAGGCCTCAGGAAACCGTGTTGCATAGTCACATATGACCAATATGTAGCGATGGCCTGTGGAGCTCCTCTCTAAAGGACCCCCAATATCCATGCCTAGCATCTGAAATGGTGTTTCAATATTTGGCAGTGGTTGCAACTGGGCTGGCGCTACTCCTTTGCCTGAGGTCAACTGACATTTTTCACAGGAACGGCAAAACTCAGAAATCTGTACATACATCCCTGGCCAAACAAAACGGCTGTTGATCCTATTCAGTGTTTTATAAAAAGCCATATGACCTGCCCATGGAATTGAATGACCCAAATCCATAACTTTATTTCTGAACTGTTGTGGGAGCGGTACCGCTTCACACTTCCCCTTCCTCTGGGACAAGATGAGGTCTGCGCGGGACTGTTTTTTTAGTCTCGCTCCCGCGAGGTTTTATTCCGCACCCACCCGCTCCCGCTATATATTCACTCTTTGTTCACCCGCTGTATGCTTAGAATAATTTTCTTCCCGACTCTACCGTTCCCGCTAAATTTTTATGTTTCCAGAATCTCACATTTAAAACGAAAGAGAGGGATAACAAAAAAATTCTAGGTTGTACAATTTATTTTATTCTTATTCTTCTTGTCAAGATGCTGTTAATACGGAAAATGTAGAAAAAAATGTACAAAATTGTAGCATATTTATCTATATATTTAAAATACAAATGTGACATTTTTTGTCAACACAGTATCTGCCATTTAAGATTATAAGCAAAAGAACAAATTTGTTGGCTTGTAGCCATTACGAAATTAAATCACTTTTAACCAAACAATTTAACGAAAAAATGTCCCGACGTCGATTTCAACATCTCTCCTACAAAACAAAATATACAAATACAATAATATTGTCATGATCCGCTCCGTTCGATCCTCCCGTGTGCCTGTGTTCCTGCCCCGATTGTGATCACCTATGTCCTGTTAATCCCTGCTTAGCTTGTGTATTTAGTCCGCGTCTTTCCCCAGTATGTCAGATCTGTCATTGGATTGTTGTGTTGTCGCTGATGTTCGTGCCTGCCTGTCCTGCATTAAACCCCGTTTCCCTGTCCGTCCGGCTGTGCTCGCCTCTTTGCCTGCTCACCTGCCCAGCGATCGTGACAAATATCTAGTAATAAATTAAATGATATTTCAAAATTGTAAGCCATTAATGAAATTAACAAAAACGTTTACTTACTTGCAAAATCACCTTTTCCAAATTATTTTAAATATCCATGAAGGAAAAGAATGTCACTGACTGATGACGGTTTCAGTACCAAATGTCTCTCCTCCAAAATTCGACCACAAAGGCTGAATGCTCTCTCGGAAGGTGCACTTGTGGCCAGGATGCAGAGGACATATCTTGCAAGGTTGCTCAGGGCAGGGAACTGGGAACAATGTGAATTCCACCATTGCAAAACTTTTTGTTGACTTGGTAGTTCTAATTTCATGGTCCTGTACTCCTGAATCTGAACATCTAGTGATTTTGATCCACATGATTCTTCATCATCTTCCCAATCTGAAAATTTATGGAGAACAGTAGGCAAGTGTTGGCTCGACATCTTCATCATGTGTATCAAATTTTAAATCTTCTGTCATCTCCTTGACTCCCTGTATCACCTCCTGTCAATCTCTTTCATCTAACATTTTCAAACTTTGCAGATTTTGTGTCATAAAGGTTGCTATTTTATAAAGCATGTGAACTGAATGTGGCAAAGTACTGTCCGCTGATAGAAATTCTTTCAGCCTTGTCACACAAATGGTTGCGATTTCAGGGAGCAGAGGGTCTTTTGTGGCTGATATACAGTGCTCAATGAATCGCACAGACCACGGAAGAACCAGTGAAGCGCTTGGAGCTGTGTTGTCAGTTTCCAAGTCGTCAGTTGCCTCTTTGAAGGGATTTAGGAATGATACTAGTAACTTAAGCGTGCTGATGCTGATGCGTCCAACCTTGTCATAGTTATTGCTCTCAGTCAGCACAGATGCGATGTCTTCGTACTGTTCCAAAACAGAATATAGCATGACAAAATTAGAATTCCACCGTGTCTCTACAGATTAAGTGACTTTTTTAGCTTGCCCTGCTGTCCTGAGTGTTTGAAATATGTGACTAGGTTTTTAACATCAGTTAGACGCCCAGCGATCTCTGGAGACATTTCCCGTACGGTAGGACCAAACACACTGGACAGAGTCACGTTTAGTATGTGTGCTGTACAGTTTAGCCTTGTGTATCCTCGTAAGGCACTGATCTTGTTGGCTCCACGATCTCTGACAAAAACTTTTCTTTCTGCCCATTTCTGTCGCATAAATGCCAAACGCTCTGAGATTCTGCAGTAGGTGCCTTCGAATGCTTTCACCCGTCTTTGAGGTGCTTGGGTCAAAAGGGGCAGCAAAAAGCACCCTTGAATGTAGCTCAGATTGCTCATTAACGTAATGGATGGTTGCAGACAAAAAGGACATTTTACAATATGTTTCCGTCCATATATCTGCTGTAACTGTGCATCCGAACTTCGATATAGTTGCAGTGATTTTGTCAACAACATGTCTACGCAGACTCTGAGCCCTCATTTCTTGACACCGTTGTTGGGTGTGGTAGTATTTCACTGACATCGAATTTTCCTATTTTTGCTGTTGTGTCGACCAAATGTTGGGCCAGCTGGGTGAAGCCTTTTCCGGAGACAGTATCATACGGTTGGATGTCTTGGCAAACAAATTCAACACATTTCTCTGTGGTCTCTTTTTTCAACTGCTCTGGCAACAGCCTAGACTTAATAAATTCCAGTTTGGTTTGCCCCTTTGTAATGAGGCATGAGTGCCGCCTTAAACCTGAGGTTCCAGTCTTGTTGACTGCTAAACAGCAAAACTTTTAGGCATTTATCACAACGTGCAAAGGGTAATTTTTTTCCATCTGCATGGAAAAAGACTCCCATACATCAGACGTGCCCAATGTGGGTTTCTTAACAGTAAACTGACCATTTTCTAGTCCAAACTGAACGTCCTTCAAGGACAGTGCATCCACACTTTGCTCTGCCATCCTTGGTACAGCCCGCTCTGATGACCGTCATGCAAATCCTGCATGCACAGACCTTGTCAATAAAATGCGTGACGCAGTCCATGCATGCAGCGTGTGCATAACAGTCATACAGATGCTCGATAAGATTGAGTAAAGCACAGATATGCTGTTCAGAAAGGACATCGGGAATGGTATATTATTAAACCGCCCGCTCCCGTCCAAATTACACCAGAGTTACCGACCACTATCGCATTTTGTTTGTAAATTTATTCCTGCGTGGCAAAAAATCTGGTCGGGTCCCGGGAGAGCCACAGGAATGCAGACCTCTAATGCATAATTTATTTCAATAGTCCTTCAGCAACTATTAGGTTAAGGGTTAAGGTCAATTTCCACACATTCAATTAGTGAAGATGTCATTATCTAAACATTGTTCTCTTTTTCCTCCCAACAGGTCTAGAGCCTCACCTGATAGCCCAAGTGGTGGTTTTCTTACGCCTTGCCATCTTCATACTATTAACTCTCTGGGGTTGAGTGCATCGTTGCTGACAGAGCGTACTTTTCACGTCTATTTCAGTTTATATCTCGCTAAATTCTTAGAACATAAGAACATCAGAAATTTACAAACGAGAGGAGGCCATTCGGGCCCTCTGGAGCCTAGGGGTACGAAACACACTTTCACTGACTGGGGCATGATCACACACTTCTTCAAATATCATAAACTTAATTCATGGTAAACAAATTATTTCTTTGTCTTTCTTTTGCTATTATTTTAATGTATACTGTAAATATGTCAGATTTTTGAGTTTTTAAGTTTTTAATTTGACATCAAAGTATAGACATTGCAAAATGCAGTGTAGAACACTTGCAGAAACATAATAAAAGTACATATTAAGCAATGCTAGCAGTTTTGATTGATCCTATATATGTGATCACCATAGCCTTGGCTACATGAAGATGACTAAATAGTGTAGTTGCAACATTCCATCCATCCATCCATCCATCCATCCATCATCTTCCACTTACCGAGGTCAGGTCGCGGGGGCAGCAGTCTCAGCAGGGAAATCCAGACTTCCCTCTCCCCAGTCACTTCCTCCAGCTCCTCTGGGGGGATCCCGAGGCATTCCCAGGCCAGCCGAGAGACATAGTCTTCCTCCCCTGGCCACGTCCCTACCCCCCTTTTATGGCGCTGATGGGGAGCCCGACGGCGCCCAACGTTTCTGTCCTGCCGGCGCCTGTCCCGCCTTTGTTGCTGGTGTCTATGGCGCCCCCTACTGGCCCAGAGTCGCCCGGTCGCTGCGGCATCCCCTGCTAACCCAGAGTTGGTGGTCACTGCAGCGCCCGAGCTCCCTGCTTCGCCCAAGGCGTCTCCGCCTGTCCTGCACCTCTCCCCAGCTCCGCCCTTCCTGCCTACCTTGCTGGCAGCTTGCCTGCTTGTCTCACCCGCAGCTGACCTGCCTGCAGCGGTCTTACCTGAGGTCCCCGCTGGCTACACCCGCTGTCCTGGCTCCGTCCGCAGCATCTGAGGATCCAGCTGCTCCGCCCATCTATGCTGTCCCGCCGGCGCCCAATGTGCCTGTCTCACCGGCTACTGCACCACCCAGTGAGGCTCTGGCGCCCTCTGCTGGCCCAAAATTGGCGGTCGCTGCACCGCATGAGCTCCCTGCTGCGACTACACATGCTGTCTTGGCACCCCCTGCAGTTATGCCCGCTGTTCTGGCTCTGCCCACAGTGCCCGAGGCTCCTAAGCCTCCGCCTCCTGCTCCGCTTCACGAGGCTCTTAGGCCTCCACCTCCTGCTGTGCCGCCCTAGGCTGCTGCTTCACCCCCTACAGCGTCCCCCATACCTATGACTCCTGCCCCGGTGCCAGTGACCCAAATCCCTGTCCCCGTGGAGGTCCCGGACTTCTCGACCACTGATCCTTTCCTTTTGGTGGAGGAGGAGCTTGAGTGGGAACCCTCGGGGACCTCCCTAATGACTCCTCCACCTTCGCCCCAGCCAGAATCTCAGCCAGAACCCCACCTTTCGGTGTCCACCTCTGCAGGGGTTGGGTCCCACGCACTCTGCCCCCTGGCTCACCCTCTCCCTGGCTGTGGCTCGCCAGCTGCCTGCGAGTCCTTTGGCTCCGGTCCAGCCGTTGCCTGCGGGTCCCCCTCCAGGGGCTCGTCGCCCACCTGTGGTCCCTCCGCCAACACCTCGTTAGTCACCTCTGGGTCCCTCTGTCTTGGCTTATTGGATGCCTGTGGGTTTCCCCACTCCAACTCCGCGTTGGGTGGTGCCTTCCTCAGCTCTGACTGCTCTATCGCCTGCTGTGGCTTCCCCCTCCTTCTCGCCTGTGCCATGGTCCCCTCCGCCTTCCTCTTCGCCACTCTGTGTCCTCTCCTGCTTCCTCCTCGCCTCGATTGTTGGTCCCTTCATTTGTCTCCTTGTCCACTGTGTGATCCCCTCCGGCTCCGTTCACCTGTGGCCCCTGCGGCTGCCTTCCCTCGCCCTCCAGGGTTCCCTCGGTCTCCCCTTTTTTCTCTGCCTTTTGCCTTTACGCCTCCTGTTTTTGTCCCTTTTGTCTCTGCTCCTCAGCCCTCTGTGCCTCCCATGTTCACTCCTGGCCCTTTCATTCCTCCTGTTGGTTTTTTGTTCTTGGTTAAGTCGAGGTTTCTGCGTATATGAGCACCGCCCCTCCAACTACAATTTCTCCAAAGACAATGCCAGCGTACCTGGATGATCCATATGACACTGACACGCAAATCGTGAGGTGCTCTCTCTGTCAACACGTATGAAATGGAGCAATGGCATATAATATGCATACAATGTATTAATAACTGTTATAGAGAAAGTTATTCTGAAAACCCAAGGGGTGTGCATTGTTCTCTGTTGTCCATTAATCAAAGCACACTTCACTAGATGTGCCTGTCTTGTCTAGTTTTAAAGTTATTTACCCATACACGTATTGTCCCATTGCACATTATACAGATATATTCGAACATTATTCGTGTGCATTTTCTCCATCGGCAATGCGTTGCCAACAAGCCTGCCCGGTTTTGTTGGCTGCAGTGGTATTGGACTTTCTTTACAGCGTTGATTTAAACTCCTCATAATCCTGCATAATTAGCATGCAGTTTTCCTCCATGAAACATAGAGATCGCGCCATGAGTCAAATGGTGCCTTGCGCTGCCGAATGTGTTCCATTTATGTGAATGCGCACAAACTCCAATGCAGTTAACACCAATTTAACAAATCAACTTCTTAACTGGCGTCATAGTACTGATTAGCCCCGATTAAGTCAACCTGATTTTGTCAACCTCGCGTTCGCAAATTACCTCGGGGTTAAGTCTGATTTGGATAAACCCCCTTCGTAGTACAGGCCAGTGGTTAGTTTTGTTTTTGAAGGTTGTGTTATTAGTTTCTTTGGTTGCTCTGTTATTTTTCCCTGTTTGTTTTGACCCCACTCAGTCCTTTTATTTTGTGCCTTCCCTATTGTGTTCCATTTTGTTAATAAATCCTTCTGTCTCGAAGTCACTGCACCATGCCCTGACATAACACAAAGCAGTGCTGATGAATCACCAAAATATACCTCATAAATCACCCAAAACTGATTATATTGATGCTAAATAATATTTTTAATAGCTTTTTATTATTGATTTTATGTCTTAATTTCTACAATTTCTGTACAAATTTTAATATTTGACAATGCTGACTCTTCCCTAAAAGATACGATAAAGCTCAATGTGATCCATGACAGGTGTGTGGAGAAGACAACAGTAAAAAAAGAACATGGACACAGTAAAGGGTAAAGATTTCTGGGCTAGAGCAGTACAACATACGGGACGCCAACATGACATGACTCAGGAAATGATACAGCTGAGCTAGAATAAAATGAATTTGTAATGAGACTGTACAGGGAGGAATGTCTGATCAAAATCAGTCTTGACCAGGCAAAGTGCCACCATGTCAGTGCATTTACACAGTGTCAGAAGAGTGCCATGAGCAGATGTTTGCAAATGGATTTCATGGACACCCCAGAGAAAAGAGTTTAAACACAGAGGGGGGGAGGGGGTAATGCCTCGATGAGTAATAATCCTCCATTCATCCATCCATCCATGGATCTCATTAGAGATTAAACTTTTCAGCAAAAAAATCTACATATCCTACATATTATATTGTTAAGAAAGTATTCAGGGTGATTTAGGATACACAAATTCTGAGTGACACAGTACTATAGGAAGTCCACCATTGTGGTAAGTTACAGTTACAAAATTGCCATGAAATGATTCAGTAAGCAGTCAGATCATAGTGTTTATATAAATTTCTTGTACTGTGATGGGAAAAGCAACTTGAACCAATCTGGTCAACTTGTATGAGATGTTAGTACTATGAAATCTTTATACAAATGTCACCTGTCCATACTAATGACTGTAATTATGTTTCCTGTGGATTACTTTGGGATGTCACTGTTGCACATGTGTGACAAAAAAACAGATTTGCATGGAGAGTTTCCCAAAAAAAGAGGATTTTGTGAGTTCCTTTGTTACGTCCCTCCGTCCAGTCCTCTCGTGGATCATGCCCACCTCCTTAACCCCCTGTGTGGACTTCAATGTGTCCGGAATCTGCTTCCCCGCTCAATGCTCACTCATCCTGCACAAAGTTACAACATCCTCTGTCTACTCCCACTTTCTGCACTCATAATATTACATCTACGAGATCACAACATGACATGTTTTGATTTGTGAAAGGTTGGTGCCATGGAAATATTCAGGTCACATAAAATGTGTCTTTGTGGAGCCATAACATATGCCAATTTCCTAATGGGGTTATGCATATAATCATAAAACAAAATATACACAGTAATAATGGATCTGAGTTTCCAGGCCATTATAACAACTTATTTAAATACATTAATTCATTATGTATTTAAGCTAACTAACATGTTCAAGCCGGCCATGCTTGCCATTACAGTATATGCCCTGTGATCAGGGTTGTACCCCTGATTTGCATTATAAAATTCATTTTTTTACTATTAATTTAAGTGGTAATACTTTACTTGGGGGCTCACAAATAATGTAGTATTATGCTATTATTTATATATTAATTAACCACAAACTTAGGTCATTTCTTTATTGCGACACATCTCTTATCTCAAGCAATTACTATAATTTGTTACTTTATCTGTCAATTCTGTAAACCTTAATGAACTAGTCAAGGAACTACTTAAGGAACAAATAATGAATAACAAACATAACAAATATTGAATAACATAAACATAATAAAGTGAAATACTGATTCCATATTTAGGTAGGGCATGCTCCTGCACCGGCAGTCAATGCTCTGCCCCCCCCCCCGGTTCCTTCACTGGCAGTCGATGCTCCACCCCCCGTGGTTCCAAATGTTCCTAACCTATCTGTACCTGATCCGCCTGCTCTGCCTGTTCCGCCCATGCCTGCTTTGCCTGTTCTGCCGGTGCCTGACCTGACTGTTCCACCCGTGCCTGATGATCCAATGCTGCCAGCTACTGTGTCCGTAGTCCCGGCGCCGGCTCCACCCACGCCTGATGCTCCAGCTCCACCCAAGGTTCCTCTGCTTCTGCCTCCTACTCCACCCAAGGTTCCTCTGCCTCTACATCCTGCTCTGCCTGAAACATAGAGGCTCTGGCTCCAGCTCCAGTCCCCTATGCTCCAGATCCAGCCCCAAGGAGCTCCCGGACTATCATATCAGCACTCCCTTGATGGTGGGAGAGGAGGAGCTTGAGTGGGACCCCTCGGGGACCTCCCTAATGGCCCCAATGGATTCCTCCAGGAGGAGAACTCCTCCACCATTGCCCCAGCAGGGTCAATCCTGGTCAGGTCCCCACCTGTCGGTGTCCCGGAAGGGGAGAGGACATCTGCGCAGGGGTCGAGGTCGGGTCCCACCCACCCTGCCCCCTGGCTCGCCCTGCCCCCTGGCTCGCCCTGCCCCCTGGCTTGCCCTTGCTCTGCTGTCTGTGGCTGCAGGAGCACCTGCGGGTCCTTTGGCTCCTGCTCGGTGGTCGCCTGTGGGTCCCCCTTCGTGGACTCAACGGCCACTTCCGCCCTGCCTCCAACATCTCGTTGGTTGCCTGCAGGTTCCCCTGCTTCAACTCGTCTTCATCTGCGGGTCCCCCTCACTACAATTCATCGGTGGACAGCGCCTTCGCCTGCTGTGGCTGCGCCATCGCTTGCTGCAGCTTCCCCTCCCTCCTTGCCTTTGCCGGGGTCCCCTCTGACTTCCTCTTCGCATCCCAGGATGCTCTGTCTGTCCCTCCGGCTTCCTCCTCGCTCCCTCCGAGGTCCCCTCCTGCTCCAGCCTCATGGTCGTCTGCTGTCCCCTCAGGCTCCCCGTTGTCCGGCATCCTCTGTTTTTCTGCCTCCTTCCTTCATCCCTCCTATGTCTGCTCCTCGTCTCTCGGTGTGTCCTCTGTTCACTCCAGGGGCCTCACGTGTAACAATGTGCATAGAATTCACACTACAACATGGCGTACAGACAAAACTAGGAATGTGTGTTGTAGGATCACACCAGCACAAATGATTGAGCTTGAATTCCAGGTGGCCTGAGACAAGGCCTAGCCTGGTACAAGAGGTACCCATTAGCCTAAGCACCA
>JAODKF010011708.1:0-23385 GCA_026779585.1 Mormyrus proboscirostris
CTTTCCACAGGATTATGTTGTGTGTCTGTGGGGATTTTGGCCCATTCAGCCAGAAGAGCATTTGTAAGGTCAGGCACTGAAGCTGGACATGAAGGCCTGGCTTGCAATCTGAGTTCTAGTTCATCCCAAAGGTGTTTGATGGGGTTGAGGTCAGGGCTCTATGTGGGTCGGTCAAGTTCTTCCACACCAGACTCACCCAACCATGTCTTTATGGACTTTGCTTTGCACACTGGGGCACAGTCATGCCGGAACAGAAAGAGGTCCTTCCTCAAACTGTTCCCACAAAATCTGAAGCATAAAATTCTCCAAAATATCTTGGTAGGTTGAAGCAGTAAGAGTTTCCTTCACTGGACCTAAGGGGCCCAGCCCAACTCCTGGAAAACAGCCCTGTACCATTATCCCTCCTCCAAACTTTACTGTTGGCACAATGCAGTCAGGCAGGTAACGTTCTCCTGGCATCTGCCAAACCTAGACTTTACATGCTGTCCCACTTCGTAGCGGAGTTCCTGTAGTTCCTGTTGATATATTTCCAGATACACTGTATGGGCAAAAATATGTGGACACTATTATTAATTAGAGGAATAGCCTAATTAAGTCAAAGCCATTGTTGACACGGGTATATAAATAACCACGCAATCACGCAATCGCAGTTCACTTGGTACCGTCATCGGCGGACATCGTTCCGTCTCTGCCCCGTCTCTGCCCCGTCTCTGCCACGTCTCTGCCACGTCTCTGCCCCGTCTCTGCCCCGGTCAGCCACATGAATACCTTTGGTCTCTCAGTGAGATCCTGGACCAGCTGCTGTCCGCATACTTTTAGCCACAGTGCTACATCCAATCAGTCACCTTTTGTGCATTTCTTGGAGGATTTTGACTTGCTGTGATTCCTAAAAAATGCTGCTCAGCTTGATAAATTGATCATTTATTGCTTATTGTCTTTTTTTTTTAACATAAGCATGTTAACTGAATAATTATAAAGTCAAACATTACTTCAAACATTAATTCACTATTATGTTTCATAAAACTGATTTCATGTAAAATGTAATTGAGGCCACACTTTGTTGCCCTTCTTTTCAGGATCTTCTCACCAGACATAAAGTAATGTGTGCTGAGTTCTTGGAAACAAATTATAACAGAGTAAGAATCTTGTCTTTTTTCATTTTATTTCAAATAGGTATTACATATCAGTATGGATTTCCTTAGACAATTCTGAGCCACTTTTAACCCAGTAACATGGACTGAATATGGGAGATTTCATTCCTGGTGTGTGCGAGTGACTGGTGTGTGCGAGTGACTGGTGTGCCCTGTGATGGGTTGGCGTCCCATCCTGGGTTGTTCCCTGCCTTGTGCCTGTAGCCTCTGGGATAGACTCCGGACCCATTTTTGTGATGAGTGGATGGATGGATGGATGGATGGATAATTCCTGGCCATACTTAAATTCTTGTCTTTTCAGTTACTGATATAGTTCTGATAAAGTTCTATGTTCTGTTACTTACGTAGTTATGCATGAATAGACCACGAATAGTATTTATTCATTTTGCAGGTGTTCACGGAGTATGACAAGCTACTGCATTCGGATAATTATGTCACCAAACGTCAGTCTTTGAAGGTAAGGAGCTTCCGGTTATGTGTCACATCTGTGTGAAGGGCGGTTTGCACGGGTAAACCGTCGCACCAGCAACACTCAGAAGCTTTTCTCGTAGACGTGATTGTAGATTGTTGCTCTGGATTGTTCCGGAATCCCTGCAGCTCCTGGGAGAGCTGCTGCTGGATGCGCACAATTTCGCCATCATGATGGAGTACATCAGCCAGGTGGAGAACCTCAAGCTGATGATGAACATGCTGAAGGATAAGAGGCGCAGCATCCAGTTTGAGGCCTTCCATGTCTTTAAGGTACACATCACTCCACATCACTCTCCACAGTTCTGTCCACATCACTCTCCACAGTTCTGTCCACATCACTCTCCACAGTTCTGTCCACATTACTCTCCACATTCCCCTTCAAATTACTCTCTGCCTCACTTTCATTTCTTTCCCTCTTTCATTTACTTATTTTCTTCCAACAGAGTTTTTAATCTCCCGTTCAATGTAGGATATTTACCAACATCACCATGTTCATCCCAATGCAAACAAAAAACGGTAACTGTATGGATTCTAGTGTCCATAGAGATTATAACTTTGTACTTGATAACGGAACCACTGATCATAGCATGGGTAGGATGACAGAAAATCAGACAGACCAGTCCAATAACAATTCATCTGGTGACAAAATCACACTACAAACTGAACTACATTTTTTTTATCAGTTTCTAAATGACCTGTGGCATTACTAAGAGCTAATGAACAAAAGAGAAAGAAAAATCTATCTGCCTCCCAACAGCACATTTCCTCTGACTGATCTAACCACGCACACATATACCTGTCGGGCAGTATCGTTTTATCGTACTGTGCCGCTCGCTGGGAACACTGAACGGGTGGGCCCCGGACCAGGGCCGTTGCGACAGATTGTAATAGAGTCTTTACAGAGCTGTAGGACATAATTAGATCATGTAAATATTATATATACGTTCATAGTTATTTAAAGTCACATTTTAGTTTCTTCTTTTATTTTCCTTTATATTTAGTGGGATCAATGGAAGCAATGTTGCATCTGTGCTTGGCGAGCCTGCTAGCCATAGGAATGGCTGCATCGCCTCGAGTGGTGGATTGATTCAACTAGTAGCTGTGGGATTCAAGGCAAAAGCTTATACAGTTTTCCGCAGTTACCGTTTGGTATATGGCACTGCACTCACTGAAAGGGCTAAGAATGAAAATGGACAATAAAATTAGAACCACACAAGAAGGGGGTCCCTGCTGGGGGTCCCTGGTCTGTGACAGGTCGAGGACCCCTGCTGTAGAGGAATCTGAGGGAGGGGGAGGGGTTTGTTTCGTGTGTGGCTGTTGTCTTCTTCTGCGGTTTCGTCACTTGAGGCCGATACTGCCGTTTTCACACTCCTCTGATTCTGCCCAAGCCTGAATACTGCCTCCACCAACTGCTTAACCTCCCATTTGTCCACTCTCTCTGCTCTGCCCCCCCCCCCCAAATAGACACGCTCTCTTCTGCTTTGTTCCTCACAATAATAATACCGCAGCATCAGCTTCCCACGCTCACCTTTCAGTATTTCGCTTCTCCATCTTCCTTTCATTTCTCCAGTGCTGCTCCTCTTCAGGCCCTGCTGCCTGCCTGAGGTTGCTAACACGCTGTGCTAACGGGCATGAGACACACTCTCCTCAGGCCTTCCTGGAGAGCGGCATTCTGGGAATCCAGCTGGCAGAACAGTCAGCCAGTTATTGCTCCACCCACAGTGTTTTGCACTGCATCTGTATAAAGTTCGATTAAAGTGCTAAAGTTTTGGTAGAAATATTAATTATTTTAGACATTTGCTTTTGATAATTATTTCATTATATTTTTCATGGCTAAAATTGACATCACATTTGTGGTAACAGTCCTATCTTCGGCCACTCCAGTTGTAGCCTCCTTACCATAACACGCAGAACATACGGTTCACAATATTAAAAGCTTGTGTTCAATACTCGGCATGTAATATTAAAACATGGCCCCGCGCCCATCTCCCTTACGCAGATCTTTGTCGCAAACCCCAACAAATCGGCACCGGTGCTGGACATCCTTTTGAAAAACCAGAGCAAGCTGCTTGAGTTCCTCAGCCGCTTTCAGATGGACCGGGCCGACGACGAGCATTTCACCAACGAGAAGAACTACCTGATCAAGCAGATAAAGGAGCTGAAGAGGCCGCCGTCACCGGGAGATGTGTAGAGGGGGCGGGACGACCTGGACATCGCTGGAAGGCACATGGAGAACAGGACAGGGCGACTGGGTGGGGGGGAGGGGCTTAAGCTGGTAAAAATCAAAGCCCTCACCTGAGGACAGGGCAGTTATAAAACTACCACACCCTTCCGAGAAAGGATATCTCATTTGTTCCACACATGCCTAGTGACAGTTAATGAATGCGCTTTTGGAATTTAAGTAGTACTGGGGTAGTAAAGTCTATTTTTGTCACCTACACTGGGACAGTGTGCAGATACAGCTGACTCACACAGGGGCACCTCAGGGGTGTCTGTTCCTTTAAGTGTGTGCATATACATCTCTGGAAAAAAATTAAGAGACCAGTATATTGTTAAACAAATTTGCATTTTTAAATCCCGGTTTAATCCCGGGTTCTGCTGGCAGAAGGCTACACTGCTCTTCAGGCTGCTTCCAGGCTCAGAGTTTCTAAGACAGCAGCTCACAAGAACCAGGTGAAGCAGGAGACACTGGGAACGACCAACACCAGCCAGGTAGAGGGAGGAAGTGACTTTCTAATGCCAGAGATGATGTCAACTTATCCTGCAGTGCCTCATAAATCAGAGGGTGACCTCAGGTGACCTTCAAAAGGACAAAAGGAATGGGAAACATTAAGTGGTGTGAAGTGCACTGCTAGGACAGTTCATATGAGGCTCCTAGAAGCAGGACTGAAGACCCATAAAGCAAGGAAGAAGCTCTTCATCAATGAGAAGCAGGGAAGAGCCAGACTGCAGTTGCACTGTGAATAACATATATAATCTAAGAAATGAGTGAAACAGAAAATTCTGCTGTGGTCTCTTAATTTTTCCCAGATCTGTATTTATAAATTCTTTAAATTCTTTAGAAGTCCAGTCCAATGGGGGCTTCCTGTCTTTTATTCTTATACAGACGCTCCTCCTATTATGAACAAGATGCGTTCCAAATGGCCGTTCGTAACTTGAAATGTTCGTAAGTCGTTATTCATCATTTTAAGAGTTTACGCAAGTACAAAGCACTAGGATGCTGGGAGTACGCACGCTACGCACGCTACGCTGCTGCGCGGCGGGAGCAGCGGCCAGAAGTCGTACTAGGCGGAACTGGCGCGCAGAAAAAAAAATCAATGTTGCGGGCAGGAAACAGGAGACCAACACAATTTGGACTTACAGTCCTCTTCGTTCATGTGTCTGAAAGTTCATAAGTAGAGGAGCTTCTGTACATACATTTTCAGGTCCTTTCGTGGAAATAAATAAGGACTATTAAAAACAAACCTTGACTTGTTACTTGACTTAGATGTTCCATAAGTCAGAGTGACTTAATTGTCTCTAGATGCAATCAAGACAAAATATTTTGTTATACTGTGTAGTTAAATGTGTTGATGTACTTGTTTGTCAGTAGATTTCCAGTTACAGTAGCCTATCATACTGTAAAACTTTTTAATAATCTTTAACGCCAATTTTTACGACAGAATCCAGGCTATTCAGTCCTTTCTTTTATGAAGCATTTGGCCCATTTACGCAATCCCCTTCTGCTTGCCTGATTTTTAAAACACTGATGTGAAAATAAACTTTTACCATGAAAATGGCCCCTTGTATATGGCACAAAATTTATTGGCTTAACGCATTTCCCGCTTTTTAAAAATGATATTTTTTATACTTTTTTATTTTGTGAGAGATCTCCACAGAAGTTTAACTTACTGAAAAGTAAACAATGACAAGCATCCGGGCATTTTGCGATGGCTTATGTTGCGTTGGGAGGCGGGCAGCATGGGTCGCGGGGCTGGGAGACACGCAGGCGGAGCCATACCCACCATCTCAAAGCTCGACACGCCCGCGATACACAGTCACACACACACTGTGGGCGATATAGAGGCACCAGTTCACGTAACTACAAGGACCAGGGTTCGAACTGAAGGGGATAAATCCTGTACAAGAGCTAATGGACATCCAAAGGAGAGATAATGGGGGGATGGGTTTCCTCTTAAAATAGCCATCTTACACTGCTGCCCCTAGCCAAACAGGGACTCAGCGCAGAATTTTGTTCTTGACCCCCCAAAACTCCCCACTACACCCCTCCCTGAGTCCACTGCATTAGTACTGTTTAGCAAAACTTTCATTTAAACAATAAATATGTAAATGAATAAACAGAGACAAATTTATCTCTAAACTCTCTTCTTCAGCGGCCCTGTCGCTCGGCATCACGATGCGCTGCCATTTGCGACAGAAACGCACTACCGACACGAATTCCCGCCATGGATACAGGCATTCCCACCTTAGGGGCAGACTTGGAGGCACCTTAAAAGCAGATGCCATTCGCTTCCACACGATAACCGTAACTAATTAACTGCGTTGACAACAAACGTGATGCCATCGAAGCAAATTAAGATAGGGGTCGTTTTGCTCCCTGATTTATTTTAGATAATACCTTTCCTTGTAGTTGTTGATTGTATTGTACTTCATTTTCATACTTTCAAAGTCATGTTGTATAAAATACGGAACAGATATTCCCGAGCGTTCCGTAAAACCTGGAACAGGTATAGCAACCCAGTGCCAGCTGACGTAAGGTTAGGTATCTTTCTGGAAGTTTAATGAAATTTGATACACAGACCTGCGCAGCACGTCCTGCTTCTTCATGCTTTCGTTTTTTTTTTTGTTCTTCATCGCTATGCTCATTATTGGTGTTGATTTGAAGTGA
The DNA here is from genome assembly GCA_026779585.1 of Mormyrus proboscirostris. NCBI lineage: Eukaryota > Metazoa > Chordata > Actinopteri > Osteoglossiformes > Mormyridae > Mormyrus > Mormyrus proboscirostris. The sequence continues at coordinate 6,511 of JAODKF010011708.1, forward strand.
TCTCTCTACCGCTCACTCGTTAATCGGGCCCCCCACCCAAGGGCGTAAATCGTGGGAGGCCAATTTGGTCACCAAAATGTTGAAACTAAACCTACGCCCTTGCCCCCAGCTTGACTTGATTACGGGCCCCACACGGAGTCCGTGTTGTGTGTGTAGGAAAGCGGGCGACAACTTTTCGGACTGCCCTCCAGGGGACCCCCAAACACCCGATCACTGGCACGGACTGCGGGGTCCGGATCCGCAGGAAACCGAGTACACACAGCGGAGGTGTGACAGAAAATAAAACCTTGGTGGCTGTATCCACGGACAGCACCCAGTACCCCTGGGTTAGATTATCGCATTTATATCAGTTCACAACGTGTCATGCTTTGTCTGAATTATTCTATGCATGTTATTCCCGTACTTTAGAACAATGCACTCTAACATCGGCGCAGTTATTCGTGTGTTTGAAGTCAATAAAATATACTGAAGTGTGGCTTAATTTTAGGAAATAGATCACGGTCCTCTGTAATATAATCCGATTCTTTGATTTTGTTTGAAGTGCAGAGATATGGTAATCTGAACTCGTATTCTCATAACTTTACTCAGTGACGATACTTCTCCAATACACAGCACAAAGAAAGATAATAAAGGACGCCGAAAAAACTTTATTAATATCATATATACAGTCTACAAATAAAAACCTGAAAAGGAACTCCGTCTCGTTTACAGGAGATGGCTTTTATTATTCGGCGCTTACGCCATTTCCCCCAAAAATATAGTAGAGATAAATATAGTCAGTATTTATTCAATAAGGAAAACGTTAAGTCTATATACTAGCAGTATTCAGAAGTCATCGTGTTTAACATATTTAATATTTTTTAAAAATATTAAACTTTAATATTTATTAAAGTTTTTTTTTTAATCGTTAAAAATATGTCAGACACTCAAAAAACAGTACAATTTTAAAATGATAAAATTGCCACACAAAACTGATTTAAGATCAGTATGTGACAGGGTAATTTCTAAAGTCACCATATTCATACATAAAACTTGAATTATTATATTTTTTTAAATATTCAACATTAAACATTTCGTTTTTTTTTATTTTAACATAGCGCATCGATCAATACAACGCAGAACATAACAATTAGTATTCTAGTATTTCGTTTAACAAGATATATAATACGTTTCTGGAAATGATGGGCTAATAGATAAAACCAATTTAAGCGTAGGATACATGACCTATGATTCGAATCTTATCAGTCGGAAATTATTTAAGAACGAATTTCTAACAATTATACAGCTGGAAAAGCCAGTGCTGTTAAAAATTCTTAACTAAATCAGAGTTGAATATTAACTATAACAAAGGCTTCATTTATTTAAATAAATGGATCAATCCAATTTTAAACAGCGTGTCTAAAACATTAGATTTTCCATATGAAAGGATAACATACTTTTGAATTTAACAAGCTGTCGTCTGCAACCATTGCACTGGATGCCGCATTAATAGGTTACTTGCCATGTTTTCTAACATAACAGGTATGCCTAAACATTTTATAGTTTTAAAAAAACATATACAGACAAAACGACCGATGGGCTTTCACCCCCACACAAAACAAGAAGAAAGCAGAAACCAGAGACAAGATCTTACATTGGGAATTACCAGGAGATGAACAGACATCTGATGCCTCACACGAGTGAACATAACCTATGTAAGTATGTATTTCGACAGAAATATTTTCTTATCGTTGAAGCTACGCTTGTATCACGGAAGATAACTTATACACAGCAAATCACAGCAGGCTGCATTAATGAATACAGACACGCGGTGCAGCCCGGCTCCCCGAGGTCGCGGTGGGACATTGCGCGGGGGTAGGGTAGGGTTTGGCGGGGTTAAAGGTTACCTTTGCCTTCTGGCTCTTTTTCGGGTTTGAGAGGGAAAAGGACGCGGCGTAAGCTGGCGACTTGTGTCTGTGGTACATTTAAGTATTTACGCACAATAGATCGCTTAACCAATGCTTTTTGGAAGAGGAATGTTAAAATAACCACGAGTCAAATTAATCCTCCACATATCGAAAGAAAACCAAATTGCATTTGCAATTTCACGCACGGCAGAGCTCATTGATTTTTTTTTAAACTAGAAGAGCAGACAAAGTGTTTTGTCCCAGCTAATTTTGAACAAATCTCATCTTTTATTGCCTTCGTTTCGTGTATGAGGTACAGTATGACATTTTTTTCAACTTAAACATTTTAATCTAATAAATAAAGTAATTGGTTCATGTTTATAAGAGACAGTTCTAAATAAGTTCGATCGATTAAGGTACAGTTTCGGGTTAAGCGAATCAGCCCGGCAGCTTACTTTATAAATGTTTTATGTTGCAACTTTTCCTCTGTTAGAAGCTCTTGATTTAGTCGTTTTCTTAGCTTAATGTTCAGGAGGAAAGTTCACGTTATTATTCCTAAAGTGTGTTTCCAGCAAATGGTTTGTGCGAGCATACAGGCTGCCGCTTTAACATGCCTATAGGGCTCCGGTGTCGCCAGCTTGGCTGCGTGGGGGTCTCGCTGCCCCCGGGTGAAATCGCTCCGATCAGCCTTACCGCATGGCCACGACCTCATAAACGGTAACTAACCTTATAATCTTAGTCTTTTTTGTTGTTTACCGTGTGATCTGGCTTCAAAAACAGTGACGAGACGATATATCCCATCTGTGTCGTGTGTGTGTTGAGAATTCGATGTGTGTTTTCCAATCTTTGCAACATTTTGTTTCCTTCATATAATCTTGGTGAATAACGAATCGTTTCCTTCCAGTGAAACCAGGTGTTGACAAATTTTTGTATATATAGCGGACAAATGGCCATCAAATCAGCATAAGTGAAATGCGACATTTCAGAGCTCATCTGTTCTTTTAAAATGCTGGTTAGTGAGCAAAAAGACAATGTGTAGACATACGATTTTAGCGGCATTATCTAACTGGTATTGGTGTCTAACTTCGGCCTAGACGGCAAAGCAGTCAATGGTGGTTTCTACGGGCTTTGCATGGCACCTACACACCAACTTTCTTCAGTTTGTTTTCATTTTAAGGTGTTTTCTTGATGCCTCTAAAATGTATTTTAGCGTTTGTTTACTGCAATTGCACGATTACGCTATATTCGTGGTTATGCACATACTATTCGGCTAATTAAACGAAGAGATCAACTGGTTTTAATGTTGTTTAAACACGTTCTTTTTTGTTTTATTAAGTAAATGATAGTGTGTTGTATTGTTCAATACACGGGCTAATTAGTACAGTAAATGTGCAACACACATTCAAACTTACACTAAAGCACATGGCGCCATAGTAGCGGCTTACAGGGGCCTTGGAATCGCTGTTGGAGCGCGGGCTCCTGTGGTCGCGGCAGTTGCATTGTGGGAGTTGTGGTTTTCAGCTAACGGTTCCATTGGGAGGATCTCATCGATTGCTGATATTGTATAATATCCGTGGTTAACATCCATCTGTAAATGCAGTGGTTCATTACCAGTGCTGTTAATATATTGCAGTTAAGATTCTTTAAATGAATTATGCTGGACAGAGATACAAGGGAGCTGTATGGGCTAAGTAAGGTTACACCCTGAACGGGATTGCGATCCATCACAGGACCCATGCAGTGGTGAGCGAGCCATTCGGCCGGTGTGTAAATTATCTTAGCTGCATGTCTCTTAACTGCAGAATGAAACTGGAATACCTAAAGGTAGCTTATTTGACATAGAAGACATACAAACTCCATACACCGAGAGCATAGGTTTAAATCCTGACACGACATGAGAACTCTTTCTCCACCTTAGTTAAATTCATATATATATTTTTTTTTTACTTTTGTCCTGTCCTGCAGCTTTATCAAGCAGAATCATGGTCTGAATGCACTGCTGTGTCAGACATATTTGCTTTACCATGAGGGGCTTTATGAACTCTATATAGGTCCCTCGCGTTGATCGATTTTTATTTCATTTTTTTTCTTTCACACATGTAAAAAAATTGCAGTGGATGAGCTGACCGAAGAGGAGGGGCAGATGGAGGACAAAAAGAGAGAGAAAGAAAGGGTGGAGAAAGCGAGAGATATAAGCTGAGAAAGATAGAAGTAAAGTAGGAGTGAAGTAGGAGTAAAGTAGGAGTAAAGTAGGTAGGACATATCAGGCCATCAACTTCTGCATCTGCAAAGGAGAAAAAAGGGCAAACGATCGACAGCATCGGAAAGAAAGGCAAAAACCGATAAGAACATAAACACAAACGAAAATAAAGAATAAAGAAAATAACAGATATACAAACATACAAAATTGTTGTGTGTGCTTGGAGGGGGTGCGTGTAAGCGTGTGTTCATGCACGTTCATCTGTGTAGGCGAGGTGTGCAGACATGTGTGCGTGTGTTTTCAATATGGAACGATAGCTTTTTCTTGATACTGTACTTTGAAATGAATTGCATTTTCAGTGCGTGCATTTTGCTGGCTACTTCCAGAGGGCTTTCATCCAGTTGGTTTGGTCTTTTGCCACTAACTTTTTAAACTGTATGCATCCAGTAGTGCAGAGTGTGTTGGACGTCCTCACTGGCTGAGGCTGACTTGCGTCCCTCCTGCTAAGGTGCATCTAGTGCAGTTAGTAAGCAGTGTCATGTCTACTGCACTGGATGCCCCTTCTAGCAGGAGTGTCTGTAATTTCTCCTCATTCGTACAAGAAAAGTCGACCGTTGTGGACCAGATCGAGGCATTTTAGCTCAGTCTGTTTATACGGGTCCAGATCGAGGAGCTTGTTAAAATTGATGCACTTAGCAGACATCATTGTCCAAAGTGACATGCAGTTGTAGGCGTGATCAGACAGTCAGACTGGATCAATCGAGGGATGAGGACCTAGTACCCTGCTGACACTGGGATTTGCACTGGCTGATCATAAACTTTGCACACTGTGCTCATTAAACATCTTTTCAAATTTAGTTGACAAATAGGGAAGCTATTGGAAAACTCAGTTGGTTCTACTGGGGCTCGAACCCAGGACCTTCTGCGTGTAAAGCAGACATGATAACCACTACACCATAGAACCAGCTGTGCTCATGGGTGGGTGATGGATGGCACATGAAGAGCAGGTGGGCAGGCAGGCCAGCCGTCGCCTATGAGCACGGCGCTCTCTCAGGCCGCGCTCCCCATGTCCGCAGCCAGACCCACTGCAGCAGGCGCCCTTCATGCACTGCTGGATCCCCCCCCCTTCGTCTTCCCGGCACAGTCAGTTTTGCTGGTTTGCATCCAGCCTGAGATCCCTTGCTGTGCAAATCCAAGCAAAACCCACAGTGCCTGGAATACCCCCCCCCCCCATGGGGTAACCAAAGGGAGGGGTATCACTCCAGCCCCATTTATGGGGGCTCCTCACAGCACTGCTTCTAAGCCTTTTGATGGCACAACTTTGTGTGGGGAAACTACAGCACTAATACCCATGTAGCAGCAGTTCTGTGCCGACTTGGAGAAACTTTACCAGTGAACCAGTGAGATCTGGTACCAGCTTCCCTGGATATGATGGAATGTGCTGCTTCAGGCACTGCGGCAGGTTTGCAGTTCATGGATCCGTGCGGGACTGAAGTGCTTTTGTGAGTGTGGGGGTGGTGGTGGTGTTTGAACATCTCACGGCATCCATCTCTGATGTGCAAGATCGTTCAAATGAAGCCTTCTGTCAACATGCATTTGTCACCGTTCAGCATAATAAACGCTTCTTCCAAAACGATGATTTTAAATGTTTTCTCACGTTTGTGCATTTGGAGTTAAGATGAAAGGAAACAGGTGAAGAGAAGCGAATTGACCCGTTTCATAGAGCTGTATCATACCCAGCTTGTTACCGTGAAACACTATAACTGGATAAGAGAGAACGGGAGGGCAAAGGGCTGACACGAGGCACGAGCTGGGCCGAATTAGTCTGTATACCACAGTTACTGGGTAAAAGCGAAAAATTAGTTGTGCTAACACCAGGGGGCAGTGGATGCCTACCAGTTTAAACGCATTCCAGCCGGCCATCGATGCCCGCTCTCCAGTTACTGCCCCAATTGGTCTTAATAATGATAAAACGCATAATTTTGCACATGTATATTTCAAACTCCGCAATTTAACCTTGCTATTCAAATAAAGATTTTGTATCCAACATCATTAATTGATAATTTTTCCGATTTTTATCATGCTTACATTACACTCAACCGCGTCTACAATCTGCCGCCTATAATTGCAGTAAGTAAGCCATCACTGGATTCCCTGAAGTACGATACTGATTCATACAGAAAGTACATAAAGTCACTCTTAATTTATTCATTCTGATGTGATAACATTTGTCTTACTGTTAAAGTTCGCTGCATGGCAAAGGAAAAGCATTTGCCGTTCTTGACAGTGGCTTTTACGCCTTTGTCAACGTGATAAAGAAAATCCGAATATTGTTTTGCATGTTATACTCATTGCCAGTAATTTTATTAAAGAATGACAACCCATCGTTTCCGTCATTCCCTCTGACTGAAATCGCTCTCGCCGCAATTCAACGCTAGATGGCGCTGCGAAGGGCTCGGCGCATTTTCTGCCCCGTGAACGTTAAACCCGATCAGCCCTGAAAGGAGGTGCCTGGTGTCCGCAGCACGGCGAGCAGGCGGGCTGGCTGGTACTTCCCCGTTACGTGCCATGCGGTGATAAATGCCAGTGTGTTCATATTGAACGTGCGACTCTAGGAAGTTTATGTTAGCATCTAACCTTCCATCAGCATGAGCTTGCGAAGTGTGGAGGATGCGCGCTGCGTGCACAGAGCCGAACTATGGTTACGAGCAGCATCGCAATTTACAAGCAGCCAGCACCCATGCTGACCTCCGCAGAAAAGCATCGCTCAAGTAACTTTCTCTCACACACTTTGATCGGAGGCAGATTTCAGACGTATTCCTGCGTGATCGTAGCTCCGGCTCCGGCAGATTGAAAGGCGTTGACCATGGCAGGTGCGCTTCTGTTTAGCGCGCTTTTCCTGCCGCTTGCGCGGACCGCCGGTCCGGTTCCAGTCTGCCAGGAGGTGCGATCCGCCTTCCAGCTGCTCCACCCAAGCGGAAAATGGGCTCCGGAGAACCCCGTGTCAGGTGAGCGTCCTCCTCTCTACATGTCATTTCTTAAATTACGGTGGATGCGGATAACTGTCAGAGCAACATTTCTCAGCGGTGTAAATAACAGCTGTCGTTTTCATAATTACTCCATAGTAATGGAGTTCGTGTCAAGTGTGATTAAAGTCTTCTGACGTGCTCTTAATACCAAAAGTTTTAGTCTGCTATGAATGAGTGTTACAGCTGCAATGTTCAAGGCTTTTATTTGCTTAATGTAAAACTAAATAAAACCGGTGACATGTCATTTTAATTTCAGCCTCTAATAGCAACACGCAGCATTGTTAATCTGGCGGCATTCACCTGAACATCACTGCATGCTTACATGAATGCTTTCGATTATTCGACTGTACTTTCACTGATCACATTAAGATATCACTACAGCACAATCCATGCAGCCATCGCCCAACTTTTGATCCTGGTCAGTTTTGCGGAGGAGCCTGCAGCTCGCAGCCAGTGTTGCAGGTCCAGCAAAAAAAAAAAAAAAATGCAGCCCAAGCTTTGCTTAAAATCCGCGCAACGGAAGCTGACGCTAGTCTAATATTTGAAATCTCTGTATACTGTATTTTAAAGAAATAAACCGGTATTTTACAAGCTGATCACATTCATATGTTCAACTTTTTAAAACCAGGTAATACCATGACGTCACACAGACGGACGCGCACTCCTTTCCCAGGCCAACTTTGATCAGCTGGCTTAGATATTAAATTCGAGACTAGTCTGCACTCACATGCACATGTATGTAACAGTTTTATTACGTTGTAAATAGTCAAGGGTTTGCAAACTATCCCAACGCTTTTATGTGGCCGATTTTAGGTTTATAATGGAATAATATAGATATGATGTAAGATTGCTTGCGTGAGTCTGAAAGCGTGAGTGTTACGCCTGAAGGGTGAGAGTTGGCAACCCTGCTTTCCGTGCAGGACTGTCTCCGTTTTTGGCTGGCTAGTGATTCAGTATTGCTCAGCATTAGGATCCACTAATACTACCATCCGCATTCATAATTATTAATTTATTTTCCTTCTTTACAGTCCGCTGCCACGTAACATTATGACAGGTGCCCAAAAGCCATCAACCCGCGACCTCCTAATGTTAACAAGCAACTGTATTTTTAAAATAGCCCAATTTTGCGGGGAAACCGCGGACCTGGCAAGTCTGCTCACGGCTGGACTGGCCATCTGGCATGCCGGGCGTTTTCCCGGTGGACCGATGGGTATGTAGGCCGGTCAATTTTATCATGGGGGATCCTGAATCGGCAAAATTCACCGTGAGGTTATGGGGGACCCCAAAGTCAAGGGGCGATTTTTTTAAAATCCCAACGGATGATGGCCGGGAGCATGTGCCAGACACCACAGGACGTACGATTGGGGTACGCCAAGGACGAAATGCCAGTCTGGCACATGTCACACTACTGGCGGTTAACGAATTGCGTGTCTTTCCAGCATAGGAGTGCAAACCCCGCACACACACACAGAGTCGTGGTGGAAATCAAACCCGGCTGTTATTTTAGAAGGAGCACCTCTCCCGTGTGAAATGCGAAGGCTGTGAGCTATTACTACACCTCCCTACCCCTATTCTGTGATGTATTTTTTTGGCTCGGAGCGCATTTTAAGTGCCCTGTCAGGATACCGTTCAGAAAACCGCCCAGTGTCTTTGGAGAGCAAGGGCAATTGTGAAACGCAGATAAATGCGATTGTGCAAAACCGTCAGTGAGTTATGCGCCCAAAGTAATAGCTAATGGCCTTTGATTTTCTCTTCTGGTAAGTGCCGTGTCGAGTTTCTGGGATTTTGTTTCTCACCCCACAACGAGAGAGAATTGGATGGGATTGTCCCTACATCCAGATATAGTGGCGGATCATTTCCGAAAGACGGATTATCTGGTTTCGGGAATCACGCAGGATGTGTGTGTGTGTGTGTGCGCGTGTGTGTGGATTAGGTTTATATTACATTGTGGGGACCAAATGTTGCCCACAATGTAATAAAAACCTGTTTTTTTTACGTTGTGGGGACCATTTTAACGTCCCTACAAAGATATGTGAATGCAAATTTAAGGTTAGGGCTGTGTAGGGGTTAGGGTTTTGCCTAGAAATGAAAGGAGACTCCCCACAAACATATATGAATACAAACATCTCTCTCTCTCTCTCTCTCTCTCTCTCTCTCTCTGTGTGTGTGTGTGTGTGTGTGTGTGTGTGTGTGTGTGTGTGTAAATAAACGCAGGGTGATCCATATCCATGATTATCTGGACTGACATGTTTTTTAACATGTAAAATGAACTGGACAAAACTCTATTAAAGAACTGAGAAAATTATACGTCCAAAGATAAACCAAACAAAGAGCTTCCAAATGAGTAATGGTCTTACATCTTACATTTATCTAAAATCATTTTAAGAGGTGTAGAAAGTACTCGTTAACCCCTCACCTCCGGAGAATATTTTCATAAACACACCGTATGACTCATAAATAATAATATCACGGTTGCGCTGTAAAATATCTTCCCTCGAAGAATTAACCATGCACATTTTACGCATATTTTATTATTCGCAAAAGCAGTGGAGGATACGATGCAAGCTTCTTTTATAAAAGGTTGTCTCTGAAGCCTTAAATTCTCAGAAGTGGTTCATATTACCCGGAAGGCACCTTTAAGTGCGTTTTATTCACGGGCCTACCGTAATAATATTAATATAATAATACCGTAACGGACCATTTCATTTATGACTAGATGTTAACTTTTCAAATTAAACATTATCCCTGGTCTATTGTCCATCAAACGGCGAAAAGAAAGGGCTCTGGTGATTTGCACAAAGACTCAAAGGACTGAGTAGGGCGGAGTACATAGGAACCGTGACACCACGTCGCTATAGGGGGGCTCCGATCCCCAAAGTAAGGGCTTGACCTGTTGCATGAGTAATGTATTTATTTCGTAAATTTGCAGTATTTACTGCGCCTCTGGGGCATTGAGCTGGAAATGTTAATTGGCTGTTTTTGTGTCGTTATGAGTGACACGCAGGTCAGGCTGTCCCACAGCCCCATTCAGAGCTGCCATTCTGATTGTGAACATTTGCTGATGTTTAATGGCTGACGGTAAAATGCCATGTGAATGTGTCGGATCCCCGGGGGGACTGTGGGCTTCCAGCTACGTTCAGCTGTTAGTTTTTCGTGGCAAAACAGGCCGTGAAGGCAGCGTCAAGCCCTGCCAGCGGCGCTACTGGAACTGCAGTGGCGTAAGCGGATTGAATACTGGCGTTATAAAATAGCTGTCTAATTGTCCTCCCGGATACTTCATAAGCTTGCGCTTCCATTCACATTCCCCTTCTCACACATTAATCGCCTTCCAGTCTTCCCGATCTTATGTCCGTGTCCCCATCTCTTTGTTCATTAGCCCCAGAATTGAATTCCGTTCTCCGTAATGTTCCTGGAATCAGTTATTAAAACCTTTCGGCTTGTCTCGTTATATGATAGGTGCTCTATACCCCGAAATAGCTCCGCTTTGGCTCCCAAGAACGCATGCAGATGTTAAGGGGCTACGGGGGACAAGGTGGCCTGATATTTCTCAGCAGGCATCGTCAGCGTCGTGCAAGTCTGACTTGCTTCTCATCCAACAATTTTACTGTTGATGAGGTTAGCCTGACAAAGTCGGCTGAATTTAAGGCAGGTTAGTTTCCCGATTATTTTGATCATCGTACAATGAAATTATTTTTAAAACCCATGCCGGCGATTTGCAAAGGCACATTAGGGACCGCGGCACATTATGGGATGGGGACGGTTTGAGAGTTTGTGATCCTTTTAATGCAACAGCCATCGTTGGACACTTGAAGGAACTCAGCAGGATGTTTCATTGCAGAAGTAACACGGGGTTGACGATCTTTATTGCGTTTTCCGAAAGACTTTCAGGCTGGAGCGGACCTGGCTCCCAGGCTGTATGATTTGGTTAGAACTCCAGCGGGGATGAAGGGATTTTTCACATTATCGTTATTATTTCTTAAAGAACACAACTGTTTATCGCGCGTCGTATCCGGCAGCAAACAGCTTCATTAGGCAGCCTTCCCCCAGAGCTGCTGTTTCATGCTACTCTTACACCGAGTGTGAAACAACTGGCATTTCCAGCCAAAGCCCGGGAGCTTGACGTCGGCGATACGCGGAGTCTCCGCTCCACTGACCACGATTCTGCAACCAATTATCAGACAGTAAGATTGGTAACATTAACAAACGGATGATGACCTACAGATCTTTATAATGGAGTGTTTCTCTACAAATCGAACCTGAAGTCAGCGTACTTCCCCAGAGGGTCAGCTTGTAGCTGAATAAACGAATATAACAATCGCCTTGAGCTAACGTAATGATTGCTGTCTTGTGTCTAGAACAAATAATTAGACTCTGGTCACTTTACGCCGAACACCTACACAGTGGTTGGTAGGACGCCATTATATCTTCAGAGCCACTTTGAGTGCAGTCGAGTTGTGTGTTCAGTGACTGAACCTGCTGACCCTGCCTGCACGTTGCATGTATAGCTTTTGCCACCCCGTTAGGAGGAGCAGACTGTTAGTGCTAATGAGCAGATTTACCTAATAAACCGACCACTGAGCATCGATCCGGAGGTTACAGGGTTACAGAACATCTCTAAGCAGAAACTCAATTGTTTAGATTTAGAAAAATGCATTAAATAGGAATGTCTTCACTCTGGTATATGACCTCACTGTCAGCCCACGGTAAGGCAAATTCACTGTGGCTTTTCCAGGACGTGTACAGTTTGAAATCTTCATCTGGGAATTCAAAGAGGGCAGATTAAACACTAGGGAGGAAGAGAAAACTGAATATGACAAGTTGCGAGGTGTAAGTCTGGTCCGATCCCCCCCCATGCGGTGTGCAGTGTGTAGAGTCCGGTGGGGCCCTTGGCACGGCCGATATCACGAGCGCTCTCAGTCGCTGGCAGATGTGGGAGGGTTGCAGGATTTGACACGCCACTGAACTTGCAGGCCAGGCTGAAAATTAGAGGAGGGAGAATCTTCTGGAACAAGAGCACACCGGCTTAACGCGCGGGCTGGCCAGGGTTCAGTGTAATGTCTTAGGTTTGACAGTCGGTTCTGATGGTTGATTTCTCAACCGTTACAGGATTTTTAAACTGGAATCACTTGCACCTGCATTATAATTGCATTCAAAGGCGTTACGGTGCAGTTTAATTGCAAACGTCCGCTAAGGTTTTTGAACTGGAATGTCTCTTATGGAAGAAACCTATAGACTGTTTAATTGACATAGCTGGTGTCATTCTATCACTTACAGCTCAGCAGATGTTATCATAAAAGGAAGCATTTACACATATACACTTCATTAATTTATAACGCTGGGCATGTGTGCACAGTTAATTCCTGTTTCCTTAATGTGATCAACCTTGCCAACTTAGAAGAGCACTTGTTTGTCCATTTTCCCTGCTGGCGCCTACCAGGACCTCCCCTCCCCCCCCTCATGTGCTTGCTGGGACCTCCATCTTATTCAGAAATAATTATGGGGGGGGGGATCATCCCCCAGACCCACAGAAAGCAGGCCAGAGAGTGCTGATGATGCTGTCGTCTGGAGTCATTTCAGAAACTTTAAAGACTTAGCATCTTTTATTGGAGTCTGTTCCATAATCTTCAGGATTCTTATTTGTGCTCGTTGTTCTTTGTTTAAATGGTTTAGATATTATGCCAGCAAAGGGAAAAATTAGACTCGGTACGGGAGGATGTGATGTTGAAAATATGATGCAACCAGTTTCAACCAGTCATAATGGGCTGAGCGGTGCACTGATCCTAATGTACTGAAAATGCCTGGTCTGTTGCAGACAGGCATACTGTTTGTCAATAGGGCCAAAGATCACGGTGTAACCTCCCTGGGTTCTTATTTCCGCATTAGGCTGCTGCACTGTCCTTCATGTGCAAAGAACATCGTCATTTGCAGCTGCCTGTCAGGCCCCGTTGATGATTTTCACTTGTCAAGCCTTCCTTCCAGGTATCGATCCTTCTGTTTGCATGCAAAATTGGTTTTTATTGGGTGCTCTGGAGCTGAATACTGATATCAGCTTAGCAGGCAGCATTCAAGTGTGCGCTGGAGTAGCAGGTGTGTGGTTTGGCTTCATATTGTCTCTGGGATCTCTGCCTTTCATATAGCAGAAGCGTTAGCAGTGCTGTGAGTATGGTTATGCGAGTCTCTGCTTATTCGCTCGAGCCCTGGAAGCTGCTATTTGCTGCTTTCATGTCTGTCTACAGTTACAGGTCTGCTTACAGTTTTAACAGGCCTACCTACAATTTGTAATAGGTCTGCCTGCAGTTGCAGTTACATGCCTGCCTGCAGTTACAGGTCTGTCTACAGTTACAGTTATGGATCTGCCTACAATTACAGTTACAGGTCTGCCTACAGTTTCTAACAGGTCTGCCTATAATTACAGATCTGCCTACAGTTACAGGTTTGCATACAGTTTCTAACAGGTCTGGCTGCAGTTACAGGTCTGCCTTCAGTTGGATCTGCCTACAGTTACATTTACAGGTATGCCCACAGTTTCTAACAGGTCTGTCTACAGTCTGCCTGAAGTTACAGGTCTGCCTGAAATTTCTAACAGGTCTGTCTACAATTATGGATCTGCCTACAGTTACAGTTGCAGGTCTGCCTACAGTTTCTCACAGCTCTGTCTACAGTTATGGATCTGCCTACAGTTATAGTTACGGATCTGCCTACAGTTACAGGTCTGCCTACAGTTTACAGGTCTTCATACAGTTTCTGTCAGATATGCCTACAGTTACAGGTCTGCCTACAGTTACAGTTACTGGTTTACCTACCTTTTAAAGTTATAGGTCTCCCTACACTTGCAGTTACTAAAAGGTCTATTTACAGTTACAAGTCTGCCAACAGTACAGTTAAAGGTCTTCCCAATTGCAAAGCTGGGTATTTAGTGATGGGCTGTGTCCTTAATGGCTGCGCCTGCTGTATCGCTCTGCCATGTGGCCATCACGGCGTCCTCCCCCAGTCTCACTCGGCGCTCTCTCCTGCCGGTCTGCCCTGGCTGGGTCCCGCCTGTGAATGGCTTCGCCTTAAAGGCTGAGCCTCACGCACTCACCGCGCCAGATGTTTGCAGAAGCTGCTCTGAACATTGAAGATCCATGGTTATTTTTCCGTGGGGTTGCCACTCACAAAAGAAGTTCTTGGGGGGGCCAGGGTGTAGTAGACCGGTTGCCGATGACGCCTTTAATAGCTGACTCTGCTGATTTCTCCAGGAGACAGAGTGCTTCTGCTAATAAAACAGGCTAGGAATCACACAAGCTTTCGTGATATCTAATTATATGCAGTTTGTTTAACATCACAAAATGTTGCAGTCGAAGTCTTCTGGAATCTTCCCCAATGACATGCCTACTCACATCCCAAAGTGTGGCCATGGATGCTGCGCTAATCACACATGCATATTTACTTTTGTGACAGGTTTAGTAATGTAATACCACGATAACATGACAGTGCTCTCTGGCGGTGCTGTTTTAAATTGAATTAAGCTCATGAAGCTAACCTGTGCCGTATGTGACTTTAAAGATGCTTTGTAAAATGTGTCTTTCATGGTGATGCTTGGAGTGTTTTATGCACCCCCTTACTTGGTCTCAAGTAAATATTTGTGACTGTGTTTATTTTATATATATTTATTTATTTTATAGATTTCATAATAGCTTTATAATAAATACTTTCAATAATAATGATTTATCAGAGTCAGATGTCTCAAGGTTGGATCTTAGATGAGAGGGTTCGCTGTCAAATGCTAATAATTTTTAGCACTGTTGGATTGTTGCTGTCTGAGGACCCTTTTCGCACCACTCAAGACGTCGATCCTCTGGCTTTACTGTGAAAGGAGACACTGTACAGGCCAATGAAATATAGCCACTGTGATCGGCTGATGATCCAGTGTGAGAGATAGTGTTATTTAGCTCGTAAATTAGCTTTCGATGTATGGGCACGTGAGCTAAAAACAGTGTAGCGTGCTGCTAGAATGTCAACAGATACGTTTTAAGCAGTTACGTAATCGGCAGGCAGTTGCAGGTCGAGTAGATGCATTAGCGGTGTACTTTACGGCGGACAAAGTGCGTTCTCTCCGGGTAAGCGGCGGGATTCGAGCCTCAGGGGCGACCAGCCGCCCGCAGTGCCCGACCATTCACTGCCCAAACGCTGCCTTGGTCACACTCAGTAGAGAATGTACTTCAGCCTGGGGGGGATTAGCTGGAGGCATGGTGTTCTGGAGCACTTTGCTAAACCCGCTGCCTCTCGCCACACTCCACCACCTTTGAAGTATTCTCTTTCATCAGTATGTGGATATTCCTCTAGCGACATAAAGCTCTAGTTTGGCGCGACGGAACCAAAAGACCGAGGCGTTTCCTGCGTCGAGTAGTTGTTATTGGTGATCTTCTAGTGGAGATCCTGACCCATCAGCTTCGTTTGATGTGCCGTCGATTGGTGACATATTGCAGCGATTCAGACGGGTTTGACGGCAGCTGTGAAATGCAGAAAGATGCTCGACTGACTGGCATTTTCTCTAAGTCACCAATGCAATGTCCAGCATTCGCTCATGGGAGTTTTACTTACACAAAAATGATCTGAGGGCAGAATAAACAATGATTGGTTCCAAGAGATTACGAATCAGACTTCAGAGGAGGCGGGTCCAAGCATTTAGAGGTGGCGAGACCTAGACATCTGATTGGTTGGTCTGACATTTATTTGAACCAATCATTTTCACCATCACAACATTGTTGTATAAGTAAAACTCCCTTTAGCCTAACATTCGAAGCACCTGGTTTCCATAACTTTTGCTTTCTTGCTCCCACTACTGGACAGGTGCTGAATTGCAGGTGTGTCACACCAGAGGCCTGACCTGCTGTTCGAGGAAGATGGAGGAACAATACCAGGTGGCCGCCCGGCAAAGACTGGAAGCCAGCCTCAAGGCATCCAGCTCCCAGCTGAAGCTGCTCATTATACAGAACGCCGCGCTCTTCCAGGGTAAGGTCACGTCATTCTCGGGCTGCGCAGGTTCCTAGCCGAGGGTGAAGTGAGGCGATCCATTGACATCACAAGAGACTTTGAAATCCGGCCAATCATGTCATCAGGACCCACCGGAGATGAAGCTGACCTGTACTATTATACAGCTTTTAATCACTCTTTAAAAGCCAGGACAAACTCCACATTTCATTAATATACACATTTTTAGTCTCTCTGAAAAAAATAGCTTTAAAACTATGTCTGGAGGAACAGTTTCCCTTCCATCGTAGATACATCTTTCTGCGGTAATATTCCAGGTTTATTTGCACCCCTGAGACGTGAAAATGAGCATATGGGCGAATGGGACTGGTAACAAACAGACTAATAATGATCAAAGGATGAGAGTCAGGCGAAGCGGACGAATGAAACGCGGCCCGGTGTCCATTAACGAGCCGGGCCAGACGGAGAGTCATTAGGTGGAATCGTGTTTGCTCCACGCTGTAAAGACGCTCGATCAAGCTGCTGGTTCTGAAGATGGCTTGACGTTAATGTATCAGGGATTATCCCAAGGAGAACTGGACCAGCCGCCCAGGGGCACCGGTAACCCCTGAGCCGCGATCCAGCTCCGGTGTCATTCCCTCCCATTCTAAGAAGCTCCTATTCATCTTCGGGGTGCGTTCTTGCTCTCTGTTCTGCCATAGATCAAAGGCCTCCCTCTCCCACCTGTCCCCCCCCCTCCCCCCCTCCCTCGTCTCAGAGCGCCCTTTGCTCGCGATCCACCCTCTTC
>JAODKF010011746.1:0-19401 GCA_026779585.1 Mormyrus proboscirostris
ATATATATATCATTTAATTGTAATACATAGTTTCTTAAACGCGCCTTTCCTTCCCGGCTAGTTTGTTCTTGGCGCGTTTAAAATTCCCGCAATCGGACGTGACGCAATGAAACTAGACACGCACCCCGATTGGCTGTATTTTTTTCAGGTTTACATGTTCGACCGATTTTATTGGCTATCAGAATCGAGCGCCAAGACTTGAATAAATAGAGCCGCTCAGAAGCAAACTTTACAGTTCACTAAAGAAGTTGCTCTTGGGAGGACATCATTTATTTTAGTGTAAATTTTAAAACTTAATTTGAAGTTAATAATTACCTATTTATTTCCTTTTAGTTCGACTTAAGTTGTTGGGTTTTATCCAATACGTTTTTAAGTTGTAATTAGGTACAATTTAATAATCTCTAAAATGTCTGCTCGTAGCCCTCTTTCAAGCAAAAGCGAAAACTCCATTATTACCAAAATGGACTGTGTTAACCTGACAGACAAAGAAAACACGGTAAGTTATGACTTTTATTTTAGGCTTCAGTTCCTATCTTGTTTTCATTGCTTTTTTGCCCTGCCTCACGCTTATGATTTGTAAAACTTACTATACAGGTTCAAATAACTAAGGATAACATACATGTGTAATATAACGACATACACAGTTAAAGATGAAATGTTTCTGTTTTTCAGCCCCCAAGCTTAAATGCTACCCGAGTTCTGGCATCCAAGACCGCGCGAAAAATATTCGATACAGAGGTAAGTAAACCTGAATACTATAATTAATTAAAGGGGTATAATTATTGAGATTTAAATGTTCTGGGTGACAATTTAGAAAGGATTTTTGAAATCCTTTATACCCCTTTGGCGCCCAATCTTGGCGGTCAGCCATGCCCATAGTGGGCAGGCGGTGATATTTAGGGGTGGGGTGAAAGGGGACGCCGCGGGGGGAGGAGTCACTCAATTCCTACTATAGACCGGCATACGTTTAAGTCCTTTTGTGACTGGGCATGAGGTATAGTACATGATCATGATACCCTGTGCAATTTATTTCCCCCCCTTTTTTCTCATCCTTAGATGAAACCCGAAACGACCCGTATACCAGGCGTCGAGAATGAGCCGTTGCTAAGGGACAATCCCCGTCGATTTGTCATTTTCCCCATCCAATATCACGACATCTGGCACATGTACAAGAAGGCAGAGGCTTCTTTCTGGACTGCAGAGGAGGTGTGGTGTGGTGCTGTCTGGATTAGGAGTCTGGGTTGTAGCTTTCTGGCTGCTCTGTCTGAACCCTGCAGATACGTCAGTTTTGAAACTAGATGTTTTGTTTTTTTCTAGGTTGACCTCTCCAAAGACTTGCAACACTGGGAATCTCTAAAAGACGACGAGAGATACTTCATCTCTCACGTTCTGGCTTTCTTTGCTGCCAGTGATGGCATTGTAAATGAGAATTTGGTAAGATGTGTTCTTATGCATGTCTGTATTCACATGCCTGTTTGCACATTACACTTTAAATGAGCTATCCTTTCAAATTGGGTTCTTAGGTGGAACGCTTCAGCCAGGAAGTCCAGGTGACTGAAGCTCGTTGTTTCTATGGTTTCCAAATTGCCATGGAGAACATTCATTCAGAAATGTACAGCCTGCTCATTGACACATACATCAAGGATCCCTCTGAAAGGTCAGTCTGGTACTGCACCAGTGCAGTGTGGCATGCATGCTATTCAAAGTATGATATGGTCTGTGTATTAATTTTTCCTGGCAATGATGATTGGTGCAGGGGTACGTACCTCAGCTGATGATGGGAGCTGGGTGTTGCCGTTCCTTAGTTTAGTGGGCGTGTGGTCCTCTTCACAGGGCAGCAGCATGATAAACACCATGGTCTGAGCCAAAGCAGAAGTGTTTGTTTTAGCATTGTGTACTAGGTGGGCTATATCATAGGGAGCACAGATGTTTCCTAGTGATTTCATTGGTGTTGGTTCTCTGCTGTCAGTGTGACCACCTTTTCCCATTCATATAGGGAATACCTCTTTAATGCAATTGAGACAATGCCTTGTGTGAAGAAGAAGGCCGACTGGGCTCTGAACTGGATTGGAAACAGGGATGCTCAATATGGTAAGCTGGTGTCCCAGTAGCATTCTTTCAGGCTTTGCTTTGGCCTTTACTCCATGGATGCTGAAAAGCTTGTGTCTTCCAGGGGAACGTGTAGTGGCATTTGCTGCTGTGGAAGGAATCTTCTTCTCTGGGTCTTTTGCTGCCATCTTTTGGTTGAAGAAGAGGGGTCTAATGCCTGGCCTCACATTCTCCAATGAGCTGATCAGCAGGGATGAGGTGAGTCTGCAACACTACTTCAAGATGTTTCTGGCCCACTGCTTGTCTCATACACAAACTTTCATACACTTTCCCCTGTTATTGTGAATCACTAATTAGCCTGGTCATGGTTGGACTAGTTAATGTTTGTGTGGCCGTATGTGTTATGCTTTATTTTATTATTTTTTATAAAGGGTCTTCATTGTGACTTTGCCTGCCTGATGTTCAAGCACTTGGTGAACAAGCCTTCCAAACAAAAGGTTGTACAGATCATCACAGATGCTGTTGAAATTGAGCAGGTGAGTTGACTGCTGTGGTCTTGTGGAGATGTCTGCCTTGCATTTGTTTTGAAATTAAAGGAAGGACCTACTGATTTCCTCTCTCCCCTTTAGGAGTTCCTCACACAAGCTCTCCCGGTGAACCTGATCGGCATGAATTGCACCCTCATGAAACAGTACATCGAGTTTGTTGCTGACAGATTGATGGTTGAATTAGGCTTTAGCAAGGTAATTCTATATTTTGACACATGTGTGCAACTGGGATTTCCTGGTTAACCATGTGGTGCTGGTGGGCAATATTTCACAATATGCCATTGTGCCAAGTTTATTGACTAAGATTTCTGCATTCTATGTTCAGATCTACAGGGTGGAGAACCCCTTTGATTTTATGGAGAACATTTCTCTGGAGGGAAAGACAAACTTCTTTGAGAAGAGGGTTGGGGAGTACCAGCGAATGGGTGTCATGTCTGGGCCAACTGACAATACATTCCGCCTGGATGCAGACTTCTGAGGAGTTCAGCATCCCCGCACACAAAGACTCCATGCATTAACACTTGAAGGGAAGGGGATGTGGCATTTGGCTGGGCCCCGTGTTCACCCTCCCAACCACCCTGCTGTGTTCTGGTCTGATCCCAAAGTGACTTGCACCCTGTGCAGCTGGAATCGGGTGCAGCTGACAACTTGGTGTGCACACAATCCACTTTATTGCAGTGTTTTTTAAGGTTTGTTTGTTTTTTTATTTTTTGTAATGAATTGTAATTAGAATGAATGTAACACTTTTTATGTGTGTGTCTATATGTATGACATTCTGTTAAGGTTGGTGAGCGTAAGTTATTTAGTTGTCCAAAATAAAACTTGGTTTGGAAAAATCTGTTTTGGATTTGTCATGATTGACTTTTATGGATCGGTATTTTGGTTGACTTCAGTTAAGTGGGAGGTAGGATTTGCCTGTACTGTTCCATGTGCTACGTAAGCGCGCACGTTCTGAGTATGGTCACGTGAGAATGCTTGTGATTGGCTGCGGCCAGCCCCACGTCACTAACACGGAAGCGAAACTAAAATCTGAAAAGGTGTTTAATAAAAAGACAGGAACCCGCTTTCGGCTGCTTTCTCAGCAGGAATTGCATACCTTTCGTTCGTACACTGGATATCAAGTAATATGTCTGTTGCACACCCTAAGCAAACCTTTTTAAATCCGGTAAGCACCGAGTTACACCTGAACGTAGTTTGTAAATACGATCTTTCTGATATATGAGCTCGCGGTTAGCTTGTAGCAAATATTAATTATACTTAATGATTTTACCAGTTTGCGACGGAAACACATTTTACTTGTGAATTCTGTATTTCCGGTTACCAATTTGTTTGCAATGCCGCGGTTTGACATGTTGGGTGCTCTCTACTCCAAACAAATGGCCTTGTTTAATTTTTATATATTTCTGTAAGAAAACACGAGCATGGAATCTTTCGGTTCCATTCTTATGATATATTATTAGTGTTTATAGACATTCTCAGGAGTAAAGGGTACGGCGGTGTATTTATGCGGTAGGTGTTGTGATGGTTTATAATATAGTATTATAGGCGGTATATATGTGTGTTATGAACTCTGTTGCGGCCATTTCGCGACCAAGAAGGTTTGGCAGGTTAGATCCACTGGAAACTGTCTGGCATTGACAGTTAAACTATCATCCAGATATCGTGCACTTACAAGTTGATATCGGGGCAAGTTTTCTGTATCAGATGATACGTTCAGTTATGTGACTGAGATGTGCACTCTTGATGAGCCGTCGTTGCTTGCTAGACTTTAACAAGGCTGTTAAACATTTATTTTTCTGTAATTGCACGTTATCGTAGCTATTTTAAGCGATAATCTCTATCTGATATTCTGTTTGCGCGGCGTTACATTTTGACCTGGGTCAGCATCTCGTATTGACGTCGTGTTTGTAACTCTTAGACGGTCCCTTTCGCTGGCACCATCCTTGGCGGGTTGAAGCCTGGAGAGATGGTGCTGATTCAAGGCACTGTGCTGAGCGATGCAGACAGGTATGATATCCTGTACCCGACCCTGACTGTAAACCGCACTGATGATAATCTAAATGTCTATTTCGGACGAAAATTCTCATTTAAATTTTGAGCTGATTACAGTCTGATTCCCACATCAATAGGTATTCACATCTATCGGACAATCGCATTTTTATCTTTAAGGCCATTTCGGCTATTTTTCATTATGTCAAGCAAGACTTGACTAAAATGTCTGACATTTTACAGTACATTAATGCTTACGTGTATTGCTTACTACCAGTATCGAGGTGGGGCTACCCTAGATAGCCTTCAAGAAGAAAAAGTAATAAATAGCACATTGAATTGTTCAATCAGTCTGACTTGTTTTAGCCCCGCCAGATTGACCTATTTCTAACGTTCATAGTTTGAGAAAGTGATTAACAATAGTAAGCGATTAGTTGTGTTTGTGACTCGTAATGTATGACTACAGGAGCGCCGTCTTACTGTACATATTACTGGGAATGAACGTAAGGATCGTGTTCACTTGCACGAGCCCTCAGCACATTTTGCTTATCGTAATTATGTTAAATTTTATTTACGTACTGCAATTATTTGAACTTTTTCAAGGCACCTGCTTTTATACCCTTTCTGTTGGGTCCTTTTATTTGTGTTTCTTTGTGTTGTCTCAGGAGCTATGATTAGAAATACCTCTCTGCGTGTTCTTTTAAAATCAATATTCGCAAATTACATGTGGTCAAAAGAGTGCGTATTTCTGAACTGCAGAACTGCGACTATTTACCACGATTGATTGCTTTTATTTTATTTTCTGTTTATTTCAAAAGGGACGCATGCAAACTAAATATAACTACCTGCAAAGGATATATTCATGCAGATTTCAAATAAATGTTTTAAGACATGATAGTTATTCTTTTCAGTTTTCATATGCTTTACATAAGAACATAAGAAATTTACAAAGGAGAGGAGGCCATTCAGCCCATCAGGCTCGTTTGGGGAGAACTTAACTAATAGCTCAGAGTTAATAAATTCTTATCTAGCTTCGATTTAAAGGAACCCAGGATTTTAGCTTCCGCTGCACTAGCAGGCAGACTATTCCATACTCGAACTACGCGCTGTGTAAAGAAGTGTTTCCTCCAAGTTGTAACTTTCTGATACTTACGGTGCTGTTTATTTAGTCAATTATGTGATGTACAACGCCGTGTACTGTGATGCACTACATATACTTTCACAATTAGGAATGCTCGATATAATGTGAAAACAACATTAAAAGTGTGTAATCATGCTGAAAAGACAGCACATATGAATGATTGTTTGCTTTTTCACACTGGGGAGACAAAATCTGATTGTCAGAAAAAGTCATCCCTTTGAATTTTATGGGGTCTAAAAATCTGATGGCAGCTATCACAAAGTGTGACCTCACTGCTGAAGTTGATTGGTAAACACCAGTTATGAAATCTCTACAGAATCGTAATATCTGTTTATGATAAGTCAGTTGAAGTTTTTTAGACTTCTGTATTACTGCTTTTTTCTGAAATTTTATGGGGTCAGAAAATATAGCAGCAGTTCACACAAATTGTAATCCCTCTGATCTAGAGAAATGGTCTGTCATAGCCTTGGCTTGGTACGTCTTAAACATAAGGAAATTTGTGTTTGTGTATAATACTGTATAATAAACGATAAGATACATGAGAATACTTGTGTTTGTTGAATGCACACATTACTTTGGAAGTAATGCTGATGGAGCATGGAATGATTGGTGTATTTTTTAAAACGTACAAATCAAAAAACTAAAAATGTATTTTATTTCAATAGGTAACCCAGGTTAGAACTGGGTTAGGGTTAAGGTTGTCATTGTTGGCATTACATTTTTTCCCTTAGAAATGAAAGCACGTTGCCCACTAAAATATGAATACAAATGTGTGTGTCTGTGTGCATGAGAACATTTGCTGATTAACATTTTGAAGCGTTGTTGCAGAATTTTGAACTTGTCAGATTTTTTTTGTTTGCAACCAGAACAATAGCTATGCAGCCCACTGGGACTCCTGATTGGCCACTTCAGGCATGCTTACTGTCTTTTAGATATCCATTCAAAAAACCTGTTCTAAATTGTAATTGATATTTATTACTAACTGTAGTTGCATTACTACTGTTTTTACTAGTAATAATGAAACTGATATAGATTATTGTTTTCAACAATATTTTTTTCTTAAATTATATTATTGTCAAGTTTTGCCTGTTCATTATAGTATGTGTGTGTATTTGTCCAGGTTTCAGGTGGACTTCTCATGTGGGAGCAGCACCAAGCCTCGTGCCGACATTGCCTTCCACTTCAACCCACGATTCACAAGATCTCCATACATAGTGTGCAACTCCCTGCACAAGGAACGCTGGGGAAAGGAGGAGATCCATTATCAGATGCCGTTCCAGCAAGGGGCAGCATTTGAAATCATCATCCTGGTGCAGAAGGTCATGTTCAAGGTAAGTGTTGCAATAAAAAACCTTTTCGTCATGTGAAACAAGGATATGATTTAACAACACAGCAAGGGTGCTCTTCTGAATTACTGGGGGAGCAGATTCCCCATCTTAGATGGAAGTAGTACTGTATTTCATGTGTCTTTTTTTACATTGAACAGTTGTTAAGAAACTGCCAATTTCACTCATTGAAATTTGCTTTGTGGATTTCTGAAAACCTGCGGTAAATCACTAGGTTATTATTAAGAACATAGGACATTTACAAACGAGAGGAGACCATTCGGCCTGTCACGTTGTGCGGTGGGCGAGCAGGCGAGTCACAGCAAAGGAGCAGGACAGAAGGCAAGATGACAAGTAAACAGGTTTATTTAGCCAGTCGGCCATGAACATAACACTAACGTTACAACCACAATGACAGATCTGGGGAAACTAACTGAGATGTGGACTAAATACACAAGACATGCAGAACAGAACAGGCAACAGGTGATCACAATCGGGAATTAACACGAGGTAACGAGGTGGGCGTGGCACACAGGAGGATCGGACGGAGCTGGGCGTGACACAGCCCATCAAGCTCGTTTTGAGAGAACTTAACTAATAGCTCAGAGTTTTTAAATTCTTATCTAGCTCTGATTTAAAGGAACCCAGGGTTTTAGCTTGCGCTACACTAACACTGCACTATAACATTTACTTCAGTTTATTATAGGGCTTTTCTCTGGCATTCCCTTGTCATTGAAAAGGTGTAGCTGATAATATTAACTTTATCAATTTTTTCATCCTAGCACTCAAGTAACCAGCCCGCTCAAGCAAATGACACAAAAGCAGTATAGAAAATAAAAAATTCTATATATAAATATATTATATACTATATATAAATAATTAAAAGTCCATCCATCCATTACCATCCGCTTATCCAGGGTTCAGGTCGTGGGGGTAGCAACTTCAGGAGAGATACCCAGACCTCCCTCTCCCCAGCTACCTCTGCCAGCTCTTCGGGGGGGGTGCCAAGGCGTTCCCAGGCCACCAGAGACATTTAATCTCTCCAGCGTGTCCTGGGTCTGCCCGGGGCCTCCTCCCTGTAGGTCATGCATGGAAAACCTCTCCTGGTAGCCGCCCAGCAGGCATCCACATCAGATGTCCAAACCACCTCAACTGGCTCCTTTCTCCTGCGGAGAAACCTCATTTCGGCCGCCTGTATTCGCAATCTCATTCTTTTGGTCATTACCCATAGCTTATGGAGGGTAGGGACGAAGATGGACCAATAGATCAAGAGCTTTTCTTTCCAGCTCAGTTCTTTCTTAGCCACAACGAACCGGTTAAGCGCCTGCAAAACTGCAGACACCACTCCGATTCATCTGTCCAGCTCAGACCTTGCCTACCTTCACTCGAGAATGACACCCAGAGATACTTAAACTCCTCCACTTGAGGCATCACCTCCTCCCTGACTTGCAGAGGGCAATCCACCCGTTTCCAGCTGAGAACCATGGTCTCGGACAGAGGTGCTAATCCTCATCCCCGCTGCTTCGCACTCAGCTGCGAACCACCCCAGAGCACGCTGGAGATCCCCAGCAGATGAAGCGAACAGGACGACATCGTCTGCAAAAAGGAGCGAGGCAGTCCTGAGGCCACCAAACTGGACACCTTCAACACCCTGGCTGCGCCTAGAAATTCTGTCCATAAATATTATAAACAGGACAGATGACAAAGGGCAGCCCTGGCGGAGCCCAACCCGCACTGGGAACACGTCCGACTTATTTCTGGCAATGCAGATCAAGCTTCTGCTCCGTTCATACAGGGATCGAATCGCACACAACAGTGGACCCCGGACCCCATACTCCCAAAGCACTCCCCACAGAGCACCTCAGGGAACCCGGTCGTAAGCATTTTCCAAATCCACAAAACACATGTAGACTGGATAGGCAAACTCCCAGCCCCCCTCCAGTGCCCTCGCAAGGATATAAAGCTGGTCCAGTGTATTATAAGTAATGACACTATTCTGTTAAAACTAAAAATAGCAACAAAATTTAAAGAAAAGCATTACACAGTACATCATGCTTTAGGAGGCTGTCTGCTTGTTGTATTGAATGTACTGTATTGAATATCCAACTTTATCCGGTAGTGACATTGCAGCAGAATAATCATTATTGTGTGTATGAAAGGATTAAAATCAGTGTAAGAAATGTGTTACAATTCAGTGTTTTTCCAGTCAGTCCCAACATTGCTGTACACAAGAACTTTTCCTGTACTTGTGTTTACCTTAATCTTCTTCATTCTTCATGTTAGGTGGCAGTGAATGGTGGCCATTTGCTGGAGTACAAACATCGGCTGGATCTAGATAAGGTGGATACCATAGGGGTATTTGGGAAGGTTAAACTGCAAGCGATTGGATTCATCCCAGCCTCAGTGAGTAACTCAACTAAGCCTTACTGTGCTACATTCGCCAAATGTCCAGTGTCATCACATAAACGCATGTACAATGTTTGCTCTACATATGCTTTCAATATTTTTAGATTTGATTGATAAGTGCTGGTAATTTTATGTTATTTGTCTTCTTTGAAAATTGGGATGTTAGGAAACTATGTAAAGTTGATTCATAGCAAAGTTTTCAAATTTCATTCATGTGTTCACCAAGTGAGTACTCATGTACTGCCCTGTGAGTGCATGCGTGTGTGTGTACATGTGCATTTCTGTGAGCACTGTGCTTCTGCTGGTCACTGGGTCAGTGTCTTGCTTCCATTTTCAGAGCCCAACCCTAAATCCTCCATCTAGTCTGGTGACCAAGGCAGTACAACCCAATGTAAGGTCATTCTTTTCATTTTGTGGCCTCATCACTCCTCTGAATCACTTGGACTCCATTAGCTTTGACATTAGCTTTAATAACTCTGAATTTTACCCTCGTCAATGGAATTTAGCATGGATTTTTATCTTTTAATTTAGTCTGAGAACCGGGCTTGTTCTTGTGTATATAACAAGAAACAATCTGTGACTGTATTGTACATTTACTAGGCTTTGAGCATGGGTAAGTGTTTCCTAGGATAGGTAACGTTCCACATCAAGCAGTCATCATTTTCCTTGTGTGCCAACATGCCTAGTCGCTTGTTGAAAAGGAGATGATTCCAATGAGGAAAACCTAATTGTTACCTGTTTTCTGCTGCACACAGGCAATATTTTCAGAGTCTGGTGACTTGGTGAGTTTGTTTTTATTTTCTGCCCAGAAATTTAAGTGGTTAAAAGATGGTTGGATGGATTGGTACGTTAAGTAACACAGCTGTCATGTATGCAGTGGTTTAACAATATGAAACTTAATTTTATAAATGTTATTTTAAAGAAGCTATGTGAAATTATGGTGTAAGTGCACTGTAAAATAGCCCCTCATTCAGCAGTATCATCATATGACACATGGCCAGAATACACTTTTCACAGATAAATGGTTTAATTACTCAGGTTTGCCATTATTAGGATTTTTTTAATTAGAAACACCTAATAAGAGAGTTAAACATTAAGATCTGAAGCGAATTAGAACATTTCTAATTACTTGTGTTAAATTGAAATTAGTTCTTCACACATCATAAAACATACTGTAATTAACATTTTGTTGTTAATGCCTAGATGCTGTTAGTTACCTGGATTCTGTTTCACAGATCAGCAGAGATGAATTTAGTGGTTGAATGTGCATGTGGCTCAGGATGGTCATGGTTTTTGTTTCTCTTGTGACTGTATTGCAGAGCCTCCCATATAGGGGGCGACTGCTGAGAGGACTGAACACTGGGAACACGCTCACAGTGAAAGGGCAGATCAGCCTCTACCCACACAGGTAATTGCTTTCTAATGCTGCGTTCCGTTTCCCTGGGAGGTCGGAAGTCGGAGCTGGGAATGATCGGAGTTCCAGTACAAGAAATCAGAGAGCCATTTAGCAATACCAGGGACCTCTTTCCAAAAGCAGGGTTTCTTGCTCAGTTGGATAACTTGTTAGATTTACGTTACACTAGTTTGAATGCCCTTTATCTTTGTTCACTTACATTTAGCTCAGACTACCTTAAGTCCAACAAGTCATGCAGCTAAGCAAGAAATCCTGCTTTCGGAACGACCCCAGTTCTAGCTAGTTTCATTTGTTCCCATTGTTAGCAATACGAAACAATAACACATTACGTGGCATTTTGTGCATTCTAACACTGTAGCAACATATCCACAGATAGCGGTTGGACAGTACTGTGTGTACGACCAATTTAATGAGCCACAAATAAGACAGAAGTGCTAATAAACAAAATAGATCTACTGCTTTCACTTTTGTTGATGAAGGTTGCAGCCCTCGTGAATTCTGAGGTTGGGGTTGCAGAGGTTCCTCCGACTTCCGAATCGGAACTCCGACTTGAAGGGATGTTCGAGTTGAAATTTCCAACTAGGAACTCTGAAATTCCGACTTCTGAGATTGCAGCATAGCGACAGTATTATGCATGGTGGCAGCGGACCACATGTGAGCCACTGTGGCACTATGGTCCTGCCCCAGTCTCGTTTGTAAATGTTCTTATGAAGCGACCCAGTGCATTTCCTTCAGCTCACATACTGCTTCCAAAGGTTATAAGGGGGAAGACACAAGCCTCTTAACACATCCTGTAAAGCCAACTCCACCACAGTGATTTTGCTGTCTCTTTGGTAGATTATAACTGGACGATGCTGTCTGATGTGCCAGAATTCCACACATCGCAGGTGCTGATGATTTTTCTGAGGGGCCTGCTGTGTCTATAAGACAGAATTTGTCATGTAGCAAACTGGATTCAAAGTAATGGATAAGAAAGACTGATTTCTGGAGTGAGCTGAGCACATTTGTTTGTGTGCACCTGCATCCTGCAGCTTCACTGTGAACCTGCGCATAAGCGACACGAAGGACATTGCCCTGCACCTGAACCCCCGAATCAAGGCGGGAGTCTTTGTACGCAACTCCTTCCTGGGCGAGTGCTGGGGCCCCGAGGAGAACACCCTGCCCGTCCCCTTCCCCTTCCACCCTGGGAAGTACTTTGAGGTACTGGCTGCTAACTTAGATTTAGCTTTACTTCTGCACCTTCATCGATTTAGGAGAAAAATGTTGTAGTTGTGAATCAGTGATTCTCTTTCTTGTTACAGTTAATAACCAAATCACCCAAACTATTTTAGCAGTTGAAATGTCTTCAGTATTCAGTAGGTCATCAATATCATAACACTCAAATTTGTCATTTCTTCAGATTTCTAAACCCAGTTAAGTCTAATTAGAAATAGAAAAATAATAATAGAAAATAATAGAAAAAAAGAATAGAAAAATTCTGAAAACACAGAGATCCTATGTTCATCCTCCCTACCCAGCGCGCCATTGCCCCAGCTGCTTTCCCCCACTTTGGGCTGATTCATAGCCCCTATCTGATCAGTCTATCTCTGTTCCCCGCAGATAATTGTACGGTGTGATGCCCATCTCTTCAAAGTAGCTGTAAACGGCAAGCACTTGCTGGATTACAAGCACCGGGTCCAGGATGTGAACCGTATTGACGAGCTGGAAATCGTGGGCGACCTCCAGCTCCTTGACGTCAAGCTGTGGTGCCCTGATGCCTGAGCATGACGGACAGCACCTTGACCCCTGTCTTCTTTGAAAATTGGGATGTTCCCATACATACATTCCTCATGTGTCTCATGGATTTAGTTGAGCTGTCCTTCACTTTAACATCTTAAACCAAGGCACTGATTCTGGGCCCAAACCGAACATGCAGTTTTAATTCCTTCTTTTAGTTAAATCTCAGTTTAAAATAATTATTATTGCATAAATCAGTAAAAATATATTTTTACAGTTGCGGCAGGTTAATATATTCAAAAACGTGGCTATTGCTTATAAGATAACACAAGGGAGAAGCCTTGATTACACTGGTCATGTAATGTTTAGTATGAGTCTGAGGTTTCTCAGGAAGTCCATTTGGTAGATGTGCCGTGTCACATACACACCATCTAACTTCAGCATCTTCTGTGGATATAATTCCATAGATTCCAGCCCTCTGTCCATCTAGGATGAATGTCAGATTCATACCCCATTTCTAATATCACGTGACAATTTTTAATCTCTGAAGATATCAATGGAAGTTTAAAAAAGCACAATGGTAAAAGTATATGAAATGTGTGATTTTATCACTGTGATACTTAGGGTGACAGCAGTAGAGAGCAGTGTACTTTGGTGTACTGGGACCTGCTTAGATGGGGCAGCACATTGGGATGATCACTGATTGGAATGTTTCACTAATGATCAAGCAGCAATCACCTACCAAGGAGAGCGGAACCAGGCTGACTGATATTGAGCTGCTCATCCATGTTCACCACACGTCTAGGAGTAGTAGTTCAGACTAAAGCCATAAGAACAGATTTAATTCAATCAGGGACATAGTGAGTTAACCATAGCAACCTCTATGCAAGCTTCCACCTTGATTTATGTCACTAAACTTGCTGACAGCAAAGCTTGCTGGGAAATCGTACTGCTGTAATTCTCGTCTCCTTTTTTTAAAAAGGCTTTTCTAATGAAACTTTTGTTCTGCCCCATTGCATTGTTTCCCAGTACACTGAGTTGAAATTTGTCAGCTAAATAGTAGCTCTTCAACCTATATTATGCAGCAATATTGCCTAAGGTTTGCATCATGCTTTATTATAGGAACATGTATATATGACTACTGTTTGAGCTTCTGAATAAACTGAAAAGCAAGAGTTCCTGTTTGTCTGGAACATCATACATTTGTATCTCCCCGTTGGGTAAATGGGTGGGCACTGAGGTGTATCATGGCTAGCACCACTTTGACAAATTTCATCAGCAATATACACAGAACCAAAACATTATGATCACCCCGATGTGAAGCTGTCTTGTAAAAATGGTGCATGTCAAGGTTTGTGATATATTAGGTGGTAAATATGATACTCGTATTAGACATGTTAAATGCAGAACAAATGGGAAGGGATGCAGATCTGAGTGACTGACAACAGCCAAAACATTCTGACCAGACGACTGGGTCAGAGCATCTCCAAAACAGCAAGGCTTGTGGGGTGTTTGCGGTCAGCCATGGTGAGTACTTACTGAGAGTGGTCCAATGAAAGAAAAGCCACAAACTGCTACAGGATGCTAGGCCTGTGCTGCCGGTACTTGATGTGGAATGTGAACAAAGGCACAAAAGGGCTACTGTGACACACACGGCAGAATATTTTGATGATGATGTCACCGTTGATCAGACTTGGTCCAATACATTCTACAGATGCTCAACCCAGCTGTTCACATGATGCAACAAAAAAGGGGATTTGACGGTAACTGCAAACACCCCTCAAGCCTGTGACTTTGACAGTGGACAGGAGTCAGAGCACTTCAACTGGCCTACGGCTACACAGCCCCCATACACAACAAAACTCAATTCCCTGTGTCCTGGCCCCTTCAAAATTATCTGCCATTTGATTTCAGAATGTAATTAACACTGAGCTGATTGACATATACAGTAGTCAGTCAGAATTACATGTTCCAATAAGCCATTTATAGCCAATACTCGGCAAACACCAGCCTAATCTGTTCTAAAGTTTTGATCTAGTGAAATCTGTCAGCTGTGACCTGGAGATGGTTCCATAATCGGACTCTAACACTTCTATATTCTTACCACCAGAGGGTGATAGAGACCATCGATAGGGGTAAAATATTTCTCAGTGCTTTTACAAGCATACAAAGCCATTCTTATATATCTCCGCTGGAAGAAAAAAAAAATTCACATGAAGGAAACTCAATCTTTTTGAGAAGCACCACGAGTTACCATGATGTTAACGAGAAACCAACAAATGTATGTTTCCTCAGATTGGTGGAGATTGCAGCTGTTACTAGACACTGCAGATGCAGGTTTCTGAAGAGGAAAAGCACCTTGACATGAATGACCTGTTTTAAAAGTGTTCTGAGTGTATTCAGCAACAATCATCTTAACATTACAAAGCCTTTCTAGGTAGGAGAGCTGAAGTTTTAAATGCATCTTCAAATAACACATTAAAGGTTATCAATTTATTGCGTACAGTAAGAAATGACCTGAAGGAAAACTTGCACAATATCGTTTAGCAAAGCAACATACAAACATCAGACAAACCCATTCATGCTGTTAACTTAAATGATGAAAGTCTGGAGGAATTTATTCAGAAAAAGGCGTAGACTGGTAATCAATGAACAACAGTGACCATTTTATAACAAAAAGATACAGCCAGTTTTCATTTGAGAAAGTGGGAAAGAAATCACCAAGACTGGCAGTTTGAGGTGGAGCGTCTTTTGGCTGTTGGCAGTAGAGATGATATCCTCATTCCCATTCCTGAGTTACTGTCTTCCTCCTCAGACCTTGGGGGGGGGCTATGTCTAATTATGAGGCTCTAAAGTGCTCAGAGAAGATCCAGGTATCCATTCTCTGTTTGGCAAAGCAGTCTTAAGGTGGGGGGGTTTGCTGACACTGCTTTTGGCAGCACGAATAAATAGGGGGACCATAAGGAGTTATGAAAGCAGCAGTCAGAGGGTCACTTCCTGTGGAGAGTGATGTCGGAGGTCAGACGGAGCTCAGTTTGATCAGGCCTCGGACCGAGTCCTGGTGCAGGGAGTCCTGGGAAGCAGGACCATATGCTCCCAGGCCAGAAGCCTGGGGGTAAAGCTGGCAGTTTGCCTCATGCTCCGGGTTCCGGTGGGGCAGCGCCTGCCCCTCCCACGGTCGGCCGGGCATAGAGGCAGTGGCAGCATGCTGAGCTGGGTAGCTCAGGGTCGAACAGGCTACCCCAAGTGGGATCTTACCCAGGAGGGGCTGCACAGAGCCCAAAGAGACGGGGTCACTGTGCAGCAGGGGTGTGGTGGCAGCCTGGAAAACGAATTTAGTGCCCTGAATGCACTGATCTTGGTCACACTAAAGTGAGGATTCAAGGATGAGTGCAGAGGGGGTAGAGAGATGTGAGCGTGAGCGTGAATGGGGGACACAAAGGGGCAGACAGGAAAAATGGCCATGAGGTCAAAGACACGGGCAACATAGAGGGATGCAAGAGAAAGAAAAAGAAGAGAAGATCATCAGTTTCATCACAAACCACACAGTGACACCAGAGAACTTTCAAAAACACAACTGCACAAAAGCACACACGACCCTCACACAAATACCTTTGGGTGTACTACATACTATGGTACAGTTCGACCAAGACTGACTGTGTTTTTGGGCCGGTGAGAAGGTTTAGATCAATGTTGGGTCCAGTGGTGCAAGACAGGCTCAGTGGGCAAAGAAATCAACAGAAGACAAACTAGGCAGCTAAGTGACTGTGGAACTCATGACCTGATCCACTGCGGAGTGCTAAGCACAAGGTCCTCAAGTTAACTCAAAAGCACAAGCCAGTAGCCATGGAGAACCCAGACCTAGAGAGACTCCCTACCATGTGGGTCTGAGGCTGGGATGCCACATAGGCTGTGGTTCCATTGGAGTGGATTGCAGTCTGCGGGGTGTCTGGCTGGATGAAGCCACGTCGGTCAATCAGACTGAGGGCAGAAAGATATACATGCAAATAATACATAAGGACAGGTGACCTAACAGAGTAACACTGGTGATTTGGTTCTTGAAGCCACACCCCCTCAACCAGCAAGTTCCACTCCTTCTGAAGTCCTGTCTGGAGCCACAGTGACCGCACCTGGGTGGAAGAGGCCCGCAAAGTGCGGCGCAGCAGTTGGTGAAGACACTGCTGTAGCTGTAGGGGTTGTAGTTGCCCTTCCCTCTATTGGATGACCACAAGCCCTTGATCTATAGAAGAGTCATAGGGGTTTAATCACCAGGAGTCATTTGTGAGAAGCACCAGCATGCAGGGGGATAGAGGCATCGCAGTACTCACATCTTCATTTGTGGTCTGGTTGGAGCCAATCAGGTAGGTGTGGAAGCCAGAGAGGCCCACGATGGACCATACGGAGAAGAAGCAGACGACCACCTCTAGCACAGTATCAGAGTGGTTAAGGAGCTGGTGGCCGTCGCGGAACAAGATCACGGGCATGCGGGGTGTAGGGTGTTGATAAAAAAAAAAGCAAATGTGTGCATGCACACAGACACATACATAGAGCTCATCCACCAATCCCCACAGACTCATAGCTTGCAGATCCACCTCTGAATCAGAATGAACTCCATCAGCCGTGACTAAGCCAGAGTAATAGTGGGAGATGTGATGGCAGAGTCACCCAGAGGCCTTCCGAGCAGACAGCAAAGGTATCTTAGCATGAACAAACCAAGGACTCCACAAACAGCTTAAAAAAGACCAGCAATTATCCAGTAAGGCAATACACTAATATTTTAATCTGTAAATCATAGAAAACTTCAGCCTGTAAGTGCCTACTCATCTCTGTAATCACTGCTAACATTGTGATGCTGTTAGTGGCCCAGACGTAGGAGAGGCTGTGAGGGGCGGCTGGGGTCCTTCTCGCACAGACAGACGCAGAAACATACAGGTGGGCTGATGTTCATAGAGAGCTGCCAACCCTAATTACTGAGCACTCTGGTACAGCGCTCCCATGTGTCCACCTGAGTAAGTCCTTAGTCACAGGTGTATATATCACAAGGGAATAATATATTGTAGGTCAACAGTATAGGGCAAAGGCTGTATGTGTGTAAAATCAGCTTGCTGTGCACTAAATATTACTTCATATTATTAATAAAACACTATTTTGCGTGACTCTCATGGTATAAAACCACAACAATCCCAGTTAACACAAATTAGCAAACTGATCTTGCTAAATAAAAATAGCTTATTATATAATTAGTCAGCAGAAGTGATATTCCCTTACTGCCGTCAAGTGATTTGTTTACTATAAATAACTGTAGTAATAAACTATGCAGAAATGAACTGTCATATGCAGTAATGAACACAGGAGTGGGGTGGATGTAATAAAGGAAATGGGGGTGGGACTGTGTGCCTGGGGAGG
This sequence comes from Mormyrus proboscirostris, assembly GCA_026779585.1. Classification (NCBI taxonomy): domain Eukaryota; kingdom Metazoa; phylum Chordata; class Actinopteri; order Osteoglossiformes; family Mormyridae; genus Mormyrus; species Mormyrus proboscirostris. The sequence goes on from JAODKF010011746.1 coordinate 17,995, forward strand.
CAGGCTGGTCGGGCCTGATACGCAGAGGCTGCTACAACACGGACACAAGCTGACACGCCGCCTCTTACTGGATGGATATCTGGCAGGGCTATCTTGGAGAGCGCTGAGGAAGCCAGTCTGATTGGACCCTGCACGAGAAACACAAAACAATGAGGTATAGCTTCCTGCGTCCCCCACATGCCTTGCTGCCTGCTGAAAGTGCACAGAGAACATCTGGCAACACTGATCTTTGTAAATCAGGGGCAAAGTGTCGGCAAGAATCATGCAATCCCTGCAGCAGCTTGGTCAACAACAGCCCCTCACATTTCAGCCTGGCCAGAAGCAATGCCACAAAACCAGTAAAGGACCGCACATCCCCTACTTCACCTTCAAATCCCCTGCTCCACCCTTTCATCTCCTCCTGCCCTACTCTATCCTCTCCTCTTTACACATCTATGCCTTAACTCATACTTCTTGTCCCTACATTAAAACCATCCATCCTTTGAATCAGTCACGTTGTAGCCTAACATGATCCCGCCCATTACCTACAGCATTTATTATGAGACTCAGACAGACAAATAAAACTTATTAATGAATTGAGTGTCAGATGAAATTAAGTTATCACTTTATGCAAGACTGTCATTGAACTATGCATGTGGGGGGGACCCTTACTACCCCCCTACAAATTATCCAGTCAGAACTGCCACAAAAGACTGTTGGTGACCAATAAAAAAGTTTTGTTTCAGGAAATTCACAGGAATGTTTATGTCATGTGTGATAGTGCCAAAGCAGAGCCTTGCCTTTAATGTTACTGCAACATCACAGCTGTTCCTGTATCCAGTGGATATATCTGACCACTGTTCCTGATGCTGTTACTCACTGAGGACAATGTGCGTGATGACGAAGGCAAAGATAAAGATCGTCAGGAAGGACAGCGAGAGGATGAAGAGGTAGAAGAAGCGGTAGTTCCTCTTGCCCACACAGTTGCCTACCCAGGGGCAGTGGTGGTCAAACCTCTCTGCACAGGGTGAGACAAAGCAAGAGCATCAGGTGAGAGTCTGGTGGGACAGCATGAGAAACACTGCATTGCTGTGCCCTCAGTGGAGAACATTTACGAACAACGCAAAGCCTGACAGACACAGATAGGTAGAGACAGACACAGAGACACACTGAGACAGACACACACAGACAAGTACAGACAGGAAGAGACAAACAGACACACTGACAGACACTGACAGACAGATACACTGAGAGATACAGGCAAACCGGCAGACAGACACAGACACATGCAGACAGAGACAGACACACACCCACACAGAGACAGACGCACAGATGCACGCGCGCGCGCGCGCACACACACACACACACACACACACACACACACAGACAGACAAATGCTCACCAACACAGTTGTCACAGAGGCTGCAG
>JAODKF010012022.1:0-23178 GCA_026779585.1 Mormyrus proboscirostris
TACGCAGCGTGTAGTCAGAGTATGGAATAGTCTTCCTGATAACGTAGTGCAAGCTGAATCCTTAGGTTCCTTTAAATGAGAGCTAGATAAGATTTTAACAACTCTGAGCTATTAGTTAATTCGTTTATATAGTTCTTACGTTCTTACATTCCAATGCAATTAAATTACAAGAATTTATACAAGGAGCGTACTGCTTGTCTGGGCTGTTCTTGCAGTAGGAAACTACACTTAACATGCACATTTACAGATGATTAACAGACTGGCTGGGACAAGATCTGAAGGCGATGGTGTTATAAAAAATGAATTCAGGCACTTCACTGGGTTTTATAAATAACAAAAAAGAAACATTAATTTCCAGTTGAGAACAGGCATTGTTATAATTAACAAAAAATGGAAAATAAGAAAGGAGAGAATGTACCATCTGAACTGGTTTATTTCCTTGAGCTACATTTTTATCTGTAACTTCGGAATGTATTTTGTGATTAACTGAACCAAAAAGTCACTGTACAGGCAGTCCCCCGGTGATGAACAAGATCCGTTCCCTAAGTCTGTCCTTAAATCGAATTTGTAGATAAGTAGGAACAATAATAATACAGTACATAATACTAATAATTATACAGTAATAATAAAAGTACCTATGGTACTGTACTTCGAGCTGACAAACTGCTGAAGCCACTAAATGTTTCATGAGTCACAATGTTGTGCGTGTATTCGTTATTACAAACCATTGTATTTAACTCAAACTTATAGTATGCTTTATGGCAGTCGTTTCGTAAGTAGGAGTGGTCTGTAAGTCAAATGTTTTTAACCCAAGGGGCTGCCTGTATACATATTATAACCAAAAACTCACAGACAAACATTTCTTATATTTCTTTGTATGTGTAATATAGTAGTACAAAACATTTGTATAAGACCCAAAACAGAATGATTTGTGTTGGAAAGCATATTAGAAATCAGAATACTTGGTTGGTTTATGAAAAATTACTACATATTCCAGCGTAATACTGTTAGTATACCTGACACCTTCACTGATACTCCCATTTAGACTACTGGAAATTTCAGCTGGGATACAATCATAGCACCACACCCCGAAATTGTGTATGAATTTTGATTTGTTGTACTTTATGGGTTGTTGATATGAACAGGAATGACATTCAAATTCAAAGGTTAGAAGGGAGTCCACACAAGAAAAAGGTTGGTTATATTCCTTAAGAATGTTCCTCCTGAGCTAGTATTGCTTAGGAAACCCGATTACTGAGCTGTCCAGGGTACTTCTCAAAGCTTCTTTCTGCCTCTTCACTGAATGCATCACCTGAGGAGTAGGGAGAAGTTGGGAAGCTCATAAGAGGGAATCCTAAACTGAACCCTATCTTATGTACCACGATAAGAGGGAATCCCAAAATGAGCCCTATGTCATTTTCCACAAGAGGGAATCCCAAAATGAACCCTGTGTGATGTGACACGATGAGAGGGAATCCCAAACTGAGCCCTATGTGATGTGACACATCAAGGGGGAATCCCAAACTGTATATACGATGACACCCCACACCAGCTGGATGACACAAAGCAACCACTGCAATGCTAACACAGTGCCGCTGCTGACTGTCCCAGTTGAGGGCCCCAGGAAGCCCGGGATAAGCAAGCTGCTTATTCTTCCTCTTTCACCACCTTCCCTGTCACATGCTGGCATGATGGGAGCATGAATCAGTAACCCCAGCTCCACTGTCATCTCTCTCCTCTGCCCATAGAAGCCCCAAAGCTACAGGTACATGAATGTGCACCCATGGTCTCTTGTGTGTCCTTACATACCACGATACCACAGAAAACAAAAAACATTTTTTAAAGAAAAACAAAGAAAAGCAAAGACATTGCTAAAATCCATTCTAAATGACAACGGACAAAATGTAAAGCTTCGATAAACAAATAGCCACACCATACAAAAACAACTTACCGAGATGGCAGTTGTGCAACCAAATTCGATGCCCGTCATATTTGCAGTTACATTTCATGGCATTGTTGGTAAAGTCGCTTTCCGACACTTCAAAGTTTGGGTTTATTACAACCTGCAAATACAAAATTGTTATTGTTGTTGTTATGGGGTTCTGACCGGATTAATGTAAAGTGCTTTGTGACAATGACTGTTGTTAAAAGCGCTATATAAATAAAATTGAATTGAACTGAATTGAATTATGCTGTTGTTGGTATGGATTTTCATCTACTTGTAACATCGCTGTCCAATGATGCTCTAAAACTGAAGACAGATATTCATAGGCATATAAATAACAGATTTACTAATTTAATGAACATTTTACACAGGGATACCTGCAGTGCAACATGTACAGTATCAGCTCATTCACAAATGATCATCATAGCACCACCTCATAAATCCTAAACAAAATATTATAGCAGATACCCTTTATTGGTCTGACCAATGAAGTACCTCCACACATTTTTACCCCACGTCAGAACACACCTGAAAGATGTAATGACCTGGCTTGACGTCAGTAATGTCGACCCACTGGCAGTCTATGTCGTGTGCATACAAGTCCCAGCAGCCCACTGTGATCCCCTGGTCGCCGAAGTTGGCACATGCATACCGCTTTGCAACCCCTGCAGTAAACGTAGAGCAAAGACACCCAGAAAGAGATACACCAGCTATACCATTTATATTTGATGTGGCAGCACTAAAATGTTCTCTAGAATTTTTTAAGTATTCAATTCAATAGTCCCCCCCCAAATTTGCGGTTTCAGTAATCGCAGTTTCAGTTATCCGCGGTCCGAAACAAACTGTAAAATGTGCAACAAGATGTCTTTTCATCCATTGAGGTTTATAAAAAGCAATAAAAAAGAAAGTAAAAAAAAGGTTATAAAAAGCATGATTTTCATTACTCCATCACTCTTTTGTACATATTCTTTCATTGCTCTATTGTCTATTGAGAATTAGGCTAAAACATCAGAATACTTTTCATTTGAGAGAGTATATATAGTACTGTACAGTACTGTATAGTAATATATGAAGTACATTATTATTACTGTATTTAATGTTGGTAATGTCTTATTGCATAATTTATTATCATATGTAAGTACACAAATATCATGTATATGGTTCCGTGGATGGTTTCGGTTCTGGTTATACGCGAGAGGTCCTGGAATGTATTACCTGTTGATACGGAGGGACTACTGTACAGTATAACCAAGTGATGGCTAAAGAGCTGGCTGGCACATCGCAAGTGCCACAGACTTCTATACTTTCAGGGCTGTATGTTTTAACCCCAATCTCTTGCAGCTGTTTGTGGGTATATGTATCCTCTGAGATGTCTAATTTCCATCAGCATGAAACTTGGGTCGTATCTACATTTTGCAAACTGAGGGATCATGTTCGTGCGTGGCCTGCATTGGGCTGACATTTCGCCCAGGGTGTCCCTGGCCTCGTGCCTTGTGGTCCGTGAGATAAACCCATCTCACTGTCAACCCTGTTCCACAAAAGTGAGATATTTGCAAACAAATTTTAACAAATAAAAAAAGACAATTTGGTGCAAGAAGCATTCTTCACCATATCTGTTATTTGGCTGTGTTATCTGTTATTCAGTTTATCTGTTATTTAGCTGTATAATCTATTATTTAGCATGACAGTTATTTAGTTGTATCTGTTATTTACCGTAACAGTTATTTAGCTGTGTTATTATCTGTTATTTAACGTAACAGTTATTTAGTTGTCTTACTGTCAGTATGTTATGTATGTGCATATGTACAGAAACCTCCATCAACTACACATGCTTAGCAACCCCAGGCTCATCCTAAAGTATTAAAAGTCAGGAACAAGTGATGCTACCCTGTTAAATAAAATATAAAAATAAACAGATGGATGCTAATCTTGGTTTACGTCATGGAGCCCAGAGTCCCCCACAATGCATTTCTGCTTACCTTCACTGCAGTCACTATCCTCGAGACAGAAGCTGGCCTTGTGCCCTTCGGCCACCTTGGTCCCATTTGCAGAGAGTAGGTCATAGTGAGTGAAGATGTCCATGCTGTGGTAATGCCTGCACAGTCCAACACATTTCAAATCATCTTTGTGTTGGGTTCCTGTGTAATTTTCTTTATGTTTGATTTTTGTTTTTTCATATGAAGGTCATGAATCATAACACTATACTCACTACTAATAATGCAGACATAAACCCAATACCTTGCCTCATTAACTAAGGGTGATGATTTTGGGTATGTTTACTAAGAACATATTTGGTAAGGTGGGGGATATGGGGCCAATTTGTCTATATGTGGAGTTTGCATGTCCACTTTGTCTATATGTGAAGTTTGCATGTGAATTCTGTGTATATACGAAGTTAATATGTTCTCCCTTGTGTTACATGGCTTCCCCCCAAGTACTCTGCACTCATTCCAAACTATTAAGATGCACAGTTAACTTAGCTCTCTAAATTACCTTTGTCTTCCTATAGACTGTGCCCTCTGTGGCCTGAGATATGCTCTAGTCCTTCCTGTGACCCCGCATTGGATTAATGAAAAATAATTAAAATGGATATTTACGCATGGCAGGCATGCCACACCCAGGAATGGCGGCCGGCCTTGGGGCGAAAGTCAGCACGGCCAACGTTGTTAATCTGGGATGAAAAACGCAGCAGTCGGCGGTGGCCATAGGGCCAGCTGGCGTTGGCAGCTGACTTGGAGAGGCAGTTCTCCTCAGCGGCACAGTACAGCATGTGCAGGGGCCGGTCCTCAATGTAAACTGTATTTTGGACTAGTGTGGCATTCATGATCAGGTCCGGGGCAGCTGCCGCATCAAGGGGAACACCGGTGTCACATTACGCTAAGCATATGTACAACGTTTCACCAGATGTTAGCAAATTGTGTCTTTGTTCCAGAAAAAGGGGGATATAATATATAGTTTTACGAAACTGGAACAAAAAGTATTTTTACAAATTTAAACGTAACAAAGACATAAATAACCATCAGAACAAATTTAAACAAAATCTTATTAAAATAATGGCGATTTTCCTAATAAGGTCTTCAGGGAAAGGGACAGGCAGAAAGGGAATCCTTGCCCCCGTGTCACTCACTCTCGGAGCAGATGACACCTGCTGAGAAGCGTGCCCCCGCCCTACGGCAGCTCCCGCTTTTCTGGTTCCGGCAGTGGCTGAGGGTCATCTCCTCCCCTGTGCACTTCACACCGCTCCAGACCATCTCTGTCACATTGCTGCTGTCCCAGTACCATGTTTCCTTGGCAACAACAATAAATTCAAGGGTTAGCCAGCGGAACTGGTGCTGTGATCTCAAATGGTTTTAATGTTATGGTGTAAAGAAGGTTCCCGGCCCGTAAGGACTCTCTGTATTTGTGGTTTTCACGTTTTGCCATTTCAAGGGTATAATGGTGAATGTAAATAATACGAATTTAAAAATGTGTGTTTCGTTTATGCTTCGGTCAGTTGTTGCTATTGTGAAAACACATTAAATTTCACAATGGAAACTGCTTAGTATAATCAAGCAACTGTCTTCTTCCAGTCACTTTTCCTGGTGAGGGCAATGCAGGCGGCCTGGCAAGCTGGATAGAGCATGGTCACAGACACCAGCTTGCTCTAGGAGATCACCAATCATTCCCAAGGTAGCTGGGAGACATTTCCAGTGTGTCCCATGTCTGCTCTCAAACACTTTCAGCACATCCATGAGTTAAACGTATTCTGTGATAATGGTGTTTTTGTTTTTAGCTGAATACAACGTATAATAATTCATTCAGTTTTTTAGGGAATATTTTACTCAAATCTAATTCAATACTTGTTAACAACTTTTTTACACAACCTCAACAGATAAAAAATAATACCACTGTGTGTGCTAAGTTTGGCCCCTTCTTCCAAAACAGCCTAGACCCACTTTTTCACAGAATTACCTGCTTAAAAACGTATGTTGTAAATTAAAATTATGTCATATGACGTGCCCATTTTTCATTTCATTTGTATTTTTACATTTTTGCTGTTTCCCACATTTTCAGCAACGACCTGGGGAAGTTAGAGAACCAGGGCAAAAAACACACAATAATGAAGGAAAGAGAATCTGCAAAAACTGAATAAATGATTCAAATCATTTATTATATAGGTAAGATTACTCAATCAGTATTTACATAATATCTCAGAATTTAATCCCTATCTCCACAAAGTCAAACATTTTAAGACCTTTTTACAACCTGTTCTTAACTATCTGACATCAATTTACATAAAGTACCTGCACCCTACGTGGAGCTTGCAGACTCTACATATGCAGAACAGGGGTGGAATTTCCAGGGGGGGGGGGGGGTTCTCATATCCCCAGATCCGACTGAGTTCGAAAGCACTAGCATTTAATGTCTGTCATGCGAAGGCAAAGCGGTCTGGAGGAGGCGGGAGGTGACCTACTTGCAGGCCGTGATTAGCATAGCCAAGTCCCAGCTGCCGGCACACCACCATGGCCTCCAGTGTACCCCAGCCATCTCCGCAGATCAACCCCCAGCCCTGAGTTCCATTCTTGTCTGTGGTTGCCACCTCCACACGACCCTCGTACCGTGTGCGCCCCCCTGTGATGCGGATCTGCAAGTGCAAAGACACAAAGTTACAGCAGGAGTTAGGGAGGCACACAGGGAAACAAACACGGCCTGGCTAACCTGAAAACAAAATAAATTAAAATAAATCACAAAGCCAGCGAATATTTTTGTAAATGTTCTTCTGAGAAGGCTAACCTACATGAGCTGCACTGTAGATGTCTATTAGCAAAATCACTTTTTTTTCTGTAAATATGAAACAGGTTCATTGCATTCATTATTAGAATCTGTGGAAAGCTATAAAATATGGGAATAGAAAAGATTTTTTGGGAATAACACATTTTAAATATTTTTTTTTTATTTATTTTTTTATTTTCTAGTTACTTATTTAGCTTTCATTTTACAGTTAATATTTCTAACCGAAACAAAAGGCACTGGAATAAAGTTTGTAATCTATTAAATGAATGATTGAAGGAAACATTTTGCAACTGTTGAAGAATTTTTCAAATTGCCCTCATATTGTTCTTATTGTAAGAAGGCCTATATAATTTACCAACTTATTTATCTTTAGGTTGCATATAAATAAATGCATAACTTAATGAATGGGTGCAGAAAAATATATTTTTCTTCTTGCATTGTGCATTTGCATTCATTTCTGAGGGACGATATTCAGTAAATATGCTTGCTCAGGCTGTTATGTCAATAGAATTACCTTTAACTATAAATAAAAGTCCTGATTGCTTGGACATCTTGACAGAGAAGATGTGTAAGAATGAAAATCTGACTGGGTAGAAGGAAGAGTTGGATTGACTGGAGAGAAACGACGGATGTGGCTCTCTGACCGTGTTTTCATAGGCCATGTAAGGCACGTTGCACCTCACGGAGGCATCCTGTGTGTGCTGGCAGCTCTCTGAGGTAACATTTTTGTACTGACAGTTCCAGATGGACCGTTCCTGTCCTGTGCACTGGACCTCATTCATATGGATGGACCCAAATCCTGCAACAATGGCATAGGCACAAGACAGTACAGCACGGCAGTCACATCTCACAGAGCTCTATACATTGCAGCACAGAAGTAAACTGTTTTAACAAAGAAATTCAACAGTACTAGAAGTTATTAAATATGTTTACCATATGAAGGCAAAACATAGTGACTGTGCATTTTATCAAAATTGAATCATGACCAAAATCGAGTCTCTTAGGCAGATGATTTACCTACCTACTACACATATGGGTAGACTATCAAAAAAAACTCTGAAGCCCTATTTCTGAATTTCAGTGTCAGTGTACTGTGTTTTGCCTTTGTACAGCGGTATGTGTTACAACAGCTGAATTTCATGCATTTGAGCTTGTATTTCTCCAGATAATTGATTAAAAGTGAAATGCACGACCTGACTGAGAAATAGAAATGTAATTTTATTATGAATACAAAAATAATCATAAAAATGAGAAATGGAACTCAAGACACTGCATGATGGTGATGAGCTTTGGTGCAGGAATCACAGGCTCCTCACCCTGGCCCATTCGGGCCCCTCTTAGGGCCTCTTTGGCGCTGCCGAAGCCCATCTCCCGGCACACCACGCTGGCCTCCTGCAGGCCCCAGCGCTCATCGCACACGCTGCCCCACTTGCTGTCCCTCAGCACCTCGACCCGGCCTTCTCCGATCCGGGCGCCAGCTTTCAGCCTCACGGTGTTCTGTAGCGGAGTGACACGGGACGGATTGAGGATCAGGAAAAAAAAATTACCTGTAATGTTGACACCCTTCTATTTGCTCTGCCCATCTTATCTACCATTTACATTTACATTTACAGCATTTGGCAGACGCCCTTAGCCAGAGCGACTTACATAAGTGCTTTAAGACTCTGCTATAGTTTTCCTCGATACTAGCTCAGTCGAACCACTATCACTATCACATCTGCCCTTCACTTTACCGATACTTTAAGTTTCTTCTTTTGACCAGAGGCCTGGGCAAACTGTGGGCCGGAGACACAGCTGACCACAGCCGGCATGCCCCCTGCACAGCTAGTGCTGCTGTTCCCTCTGTTGAACTTCACACTGCAACTGGAGAGGTGCACTTCGGTGCCTATGCAGGCCACTGAGTGGAGGTGGTAGTAGTTTTGCTGCTTCTCTGTGAAGAGTCTGGAATGTAGAGGCAGACAGAAGTATGCTTAACAAAGAGTTACTATTATCTGCATGTTTTGTCAAAAAAAAATCAGTACTCAGTGATACTCCCATCAGAAGAGAGTACTACATACAGAAGCATGGATCTCACTGCATCCCACATAAATCATCAAGATAAAGGGTTACAATCACACAGTAATGTTTAAACACCTCTGTGACACATAACGACACAATAGACCAAAATTTTTATTTAAGAAATAGTGATCTCTGTCAGACTGGACTGGAACTTTGTAACTTGTAATCGAAAGATTGCAGGATCGAATCCCCCACCACCCAGTCACCACTGAGGTACCCTGAGCAAGGTACTGTCCCCAAGCACTGCTCCCCGGGCGCTGAATTAGCTGCCCCCTGCTATATCACGAAAGTCACATATGGGTTAAATGCAGAGGACACATTTCGTTGTTGTGCACTGTGTGCTGTGGTGTGTTGACAATGCCCATTAATCACCAAATTCGAATTCTAATTCTAGAACAAATATACATTAAGTTATTACTATAAAAATGATTAAATGATTTTGTGATCAGATATGCATGACTCCCTCACAAATGAAAGACAAACGGAGACAATAATAATAACAAAATATAGGATGACTGTGATTTTAAAAAAATTGCACGCACTTATCACAAACATGTCATGGCAGTTCTAGGCTTCCAATGATTTCATACAGAAATTACAAATTTTATTTTTAATTATTTTTCTGAAACCAACATATGGTCAAAATTATAGATACATGGTCAAAAATGTGCATGCACCTACTTAGATAATTAATTTAGTGGTGCTGGCAGTCTTTCAACTTTGTGCCAAGGCCTCTTAACCACCTGTTAGTGATCATGATTGACTACAGCTGGTAGTTTCTCTGCACCAACATAAAAATGGCTCATTTAACATCACTCACTGGACTGAACAACACATGTCACAATAGGGAAGACCAAGGAACTCAAAACTGATCTGAAAATGAGGACTGTAGACTACACAAGTCAGGAATGTCTCTTGGAATCATTTCTAAACAACTTCAGATCCCAAGATCATTAATTTAGACAATCTGTTGTCCGTACAAGTCATATGGAGCTGTGGTCACTTTGTTAAAGCCCAAACTATCACCCTCAGGTGAGAGGAAAGTAACCTGGATGGTCAAGAACCAACAAGGTACAGGTCTGTCATGCAAAATTAGCTGCTGGAGCACCACAATGTCACTCCATATAGTCAGGCGAGTTTTACATTGTCATGGCCTGAGAGGCTGCCAGGTAAAGTTTGTGAGTGATCACATGGAGGAAAGTCTTATGTTTAGATGAAACAAAAATTGGGTTTGGACACAATGACCATAAGTATGTTTGGAGGGGAAAATGTCAGGGATTCAATGGAACAATGAAGAAGGTTTACCTACACAACCCAAATCATCAGCTAGAAAGCTGAAACTTGGACATAATTGGGTGTTTCAACAGGACAATGACTGTAAACATAAATCAAAGCTGGTTTTGGAATGACTAACATTAACAATTTGGAAAAGCCTCCCACAAAGTCCTGACCTCAACCCCACTGACAATATGTGGACTGTGTTTAAAGGTCAGGTTAATTCCAGGCACCCAACAGATTTGCTTAAACTCTATCAAGTCTGCCAAAAAGAGTGGTCAAATACCCAACCAGAATTCTGCCAGAAGCTTGTTGATGGCTACCAAATGTCTAATCGAGGTGATGAGGGACATTTAACCAAATATTAGATGTGCTGTATGTATTTTTTTGACCCAGTACTGGTACATATAATTTTGACCCTTTGTTGGTTTCAGAAAACCAACTATTTAAAACCTGTGCATCAAATCTGTGATTTTTTTTATAAAGTTGTGTGTTATATAATCATTCTGCCACAGTGTTGTAAAAACCATTTGAAGCCAAAAACTGCCATGACAAACATGTTTGTGATGTGAATGACTGGTTGATCACTGGTTGATCACAACTGGATATTAGTTCATATGCGAAATAGGGGGTTGAATGGCAGTTTCATCCTTTTGGTTGTCCCTGAGACGTATTCTTCGGAATAATATCCCTGCTTAGGTTGCAATTTAGACCTTTGATTTAGCTATTTCTTTTTGGGTTTTGTAAACCACTAGCTGATGTTTCTAGTCATTCACACCTCTCTCTCATCTGGTCCTCATTGCCCCTGTATATCAGAGCCCACCTGTGTGATGTTCCTTAGTCCAGTCATTGTCTATGTTAACCCTGGTAGTGTTTAGTGTTTGTGTTGTTCTGCTGCGCTCTGCTCCCCATGTTGATAGTTAGTGTGTCCTCTGCCTTATTTCCCTGAACCTTGACTTTCCTCATTGTTAATCCAGCTTCCTGTTTTGTCCCCCTTGTGGTCCTTATATTTCTATTTTGTAGTGTTTTGTTGTTCTAATAAACCCTTTCAGTTTTCCATGAAGGCTGGGTTGTCCCTCATTTTGTCTTAATATAAATATATTTTTATTGTCTCAGATTTGTCAAGTGACATTATTTTTACCTATTTTACATTATTGATTAAATGAAAAAAAATATATATATACATGGTTGTCTGTCTGTTTGGGTATCGATGATACAGATTTTAACACAAAATACTAATTCTGAAGCCCACTGTACCATGAAGTATACAATGGGTCCCAGTGAACAGGCTCACTGGAAAGAGATAGAGCAAGGTAGTCAACTTGTGCCAGAACTTGTAGAAACTCCTTCAGGACTCTTGAAGAATAAGATCTGGAAGATGGTTAAAAGAATGCCAAGAGTCTGCAAATCTGTCATTAAAGCAATGGGGGGTATTCTGAAGAGTCCGAAAATTGAGAAATGTTGAACATTGAGAGATGTTGAACTGTTCTCTTGGTCATTGCAATTACTGACATATATTTCTTCATTAACTCAAAGCCTTACTTACTAATTGGTAAAAATCATAGCTAAAACTGAAACCAATTGAATCTCTACAAAGGACCCTTTCGCCTCAACTCTTTGTTGAGGCAACTGGCATCTGTATGATTTAATCGTTCAGACTCTGCAATATGGCTATGTTCTGTCACGTTCCTGATTACTCTATGTGTCATTTTTGCTTATATAAAATGTTCAGTGGCTTATAACAGAACAGCACTTCGGGACATTGGAAATCAAGTTCCACAATTTGATTTTGAGCTTTTCTACCCCCATTCTACCTGCCCCACAAGTTCAACTTATACTTATCCCCATGACAGCCTATATGCCACCTCATGTGGACACAGGTACAGCATTGTCTGAATTACACAACATGTGTAGCGCGACTCAAAACAAACACCCGGAAGCAGCACTTCATGTGGCAGGGGGACTTTAATAAAGTGAACCTATGCCTAACCTTGTGTCTAACTTTTACCAACACATCACGTGTTCAACCAAGGGAGCTAACACACTGGATCACCATTACACGGCGTGTAAGCAAGGCGACAAAGCTGTTTCAAAGGCTACAAAGGCGTTTGGGCCATCAGACCACAATGCTTTATACCTCATCTGGGAATATAAACAAAGTTTTGTCAGAAAGCTCCTGTCGCGAGTGAGATTAAGCACTGGTCTGCCCAATCAGAAGCTATGCTACAGGACGTGCTCGATGGTGTAGACTGGGACATATTCCAGTCATGCTCAGATTTGCCATTGGACTTAGGGCACTTTTCCACCCACCAAGTACAGTAATAAAAATATTAGGGTATTAATAAAACAAAAAAGGATGATGTCATCTCTCATATTCTGCACTCCACATTCAGCCACGTGGACAAGAAACATGGGAAATACGTGAGATTGCTGTTCAAAGACTATAGTTCAGCTTTCTTGTCCCAAGAACAGATACTGTCTCTGCAGGACAGTTACCCCAGGAGATGTAGGACCAGAGCAACCAGGATCATCACAGTAACTGCCTGTTCCACCTGCTTAAATCAGACAAAAGTTTCAGGAATATTATGGCAAAAACAGAGAGTCTCAGGAGGAGCTTGTATCCTAAGGCCATGGGACTAAATCAGGGCTGTTCATAATGACACATTCTGAACTCTCAAAGAAACACCCTCACCTGCTGTCATGACATCTATGTCTTAGGTCTATTTACACCAAAAACAACTATCACAATGCACTTTACAATACAAATACATATGTATATGTATTATATTATATTGCACACTGTACAGATATTGTCTATATTTGTAATCTTTATTTGGATATATTTTTCTATATATTCTATATATTCGGTCTCAGGACCGAACATTACCTGTTGTACTTGTATAACTGTGTATGTGACAAATAAAGCATATTGAATCTTGTGTGGAATTGTGGGTTTACTCCATTTCCACCTGCAGTTGGGGTCTCTGCCTATCCTGTCCAAGGTGCTGTCTTCCGTGTGCCTATCCTGTCCAATGTACCTGTGAGCCTATGCTCCCCAATAAACAGTTGAAGAATGAATTTATCCATCCATCCATCCATTTTCCAACCCACTTAATCCTATTGGGTCGCGGGGGGTCCGGAGCCTATCCCAGAAGCAACGGGCACAACCCTGGACAGGGGGCCAGCCCATCACAGGGCACCAGTCACGCACACATGCACTCCTAGGGGCAATTTACCAACTCCAATTAGCAGCATGTCTTTGGACTGAGGGGTGAAACCGGAGTACCCGGAGGAAACCCCCCGACGACAAGGGGAGAACATGCAAACTCCACACACATGTAACCCAGGCGGAGACTTGAACCCGGGCCCCAGAGGTGTGAGGCAACAGTGCTAGTCACTGCACCACCATGCCGCCCCCTATACTATACAGTTAAGACTGACATGCTTGGGATTACAAGCACACAGGCTTAGCCCACTGAGCCACACACTGACCCATGAATTTAGCCATGTAATTTAAGTCCATAATAAAGATCCAGACCTTTCTGTTTCAAATCTACATTTTTAGAATGTAAGATATTACAGTATGTGTTCATAATAATAAAGAACATAGAATAAAAGACCTTGTTGACAGTGAATAAACCCCAATTTCTCTTCTCTCTTCATGGAACATGTAATGTCTCCATTAACTGCATGAAGCTCTTGCACATATTTTCATAAGTTTACTTTTATGAAGGCCTATTTTGTTAGTCCACATAATATTGTCATGCCACCAAGTGCTAAATAGATGAGATGAGATGGATGGATGGATGGAATATAAAGCATTTTCAAAGATCATTATTCACTTTGGAAGACAAATATGTTAAAATGGTTTATGTGTTCCAGGCCATATTGCCAAAGTTAAGCCATGTCAGAATGTTAGAACCAAACACTATAACTGTGTTAACTATACAGTTAAGACTGACATGCTTGGGATTACAAGCACACAGGCTTAGCCCACTGAGCCACACACTGACCCATGAATTTAGCCATGTAATTTAAGTCCATAATAAAGATCCAGACCTTTCTGTTTCAAATCTACATTTTTAGAATGTAAGATATTACAGTATGTGTTCATAATAATAAAGAACATAGAATAAAAGACCTTGTTGACAGTGAATAAACCCCAATTTCTCTTCTCTCTTCATGGAACATGTAATGTCTCCATTAACTGCATGAAGCTCTTGCACATATTTTCATAAGTTTACTTTTATGAAGGCCTATTTTGTTAGTCCACATAATATTGTCATGCCACCAAGTGCTAAATAGATGAGATGAGATGGATGGATGGATGGAATATAAAGCATTTTCAAAGATCATTATTCACTTTGGAAGACAAATATGTTAAAATGGTTTATGTGTTCCAGGCCATATTGCCAAAGTTAAGCCATGTCAGAATGTTAGAACCAAACACTATAACTGTGTAACATGCTTCACAAAAGCCAACTCCACCCACAAAAGTGCATATAAAACCAGGCTCCACTAGTTTCAAATAAGCAAGGTAGAAACAACGAAGCTCTCAGTGATCTCTAATAGAAGATGTATCATTAAAAGGCAGTCAAATAAGTTAAAATCATCATAAAACTCATCCACAAGTATCTAAGTTGCAATGACTTCCTGTACCTGGAGGTCAGCTCTTATACAGATGAGGCGCCATGTGAGATACTATGGGTCCCTTGCTCAATAGACCAATAAAACAGCTATATTATAATACTTGATTATAGTCTTGATTATAATATTAAAAATACATAGAGGTGAATTAAAATACACATTCTGCAAGATAAAGAGGCACGTGCAATTTCACGGGATCTCTATTTGCAGCTTACCTATAGAAGTTCTTGTTGACTTTCTTCTCATAGGGAAATCCCATCATGCCACAGATAACGTGTGTGTTCTTGGGAGTCCAGCCCAGGTCACAGATCTGACCCCAGCCATACCGGTACCTCACCTCCACTATACCCTCAGTGACGGGCGTCTTCGTCTTGGCAAATGCTACTACAGGTCGGAGGCGGATCTCTTCTACAATGTTGTCATCTACTTCCATCTACACACAGGAGACACCTGTCAATCAAGTGCTCCTCCCCCACCTATCACAATACCCCAAGAATGGATAATGAATTTATCAAAACACACAACCATCATTGACCATTCAAAAACTTGATCCTCTCGATCCATCTCCATCACCACCATGAGGCAAAGAACTGAGCAAAAATATAAAGACTAAAACATGCTGAGTGTATGTACATATCGCACAACACATGCGATTTCCTATCTCCAAAAAAAATACAATTGTCACACCGGCCCTGAAGGTGTTAAGAATGTCCGACTTCATGGTCAATTCATACTTACAAACAGACTGCCAATTACATTAAAATTAGAGTTAAATACAATGGTTCATAATAACAAACATATGCACTACTTTGTGATGCACATTAAAATATTGCGTGGCTTCAGTGGTTCTTTAGCCCAGGGTACACCACAGTACAGTATGAAATTACTTTTATTATTACTGTATAATTTTTCCTACACCTACGACTTTAACTTAAAGAGAGAATTAGGTAATAGATCTTGTTCGTAACATGGAGATTGCTTGTAAAGTCCAATGTCTGGGATCTTGCCTTCAGCCAGTGGTGTTTAGCACTAAATGTTATGTAAACAGAGCATTGCTTTCTGTATAGTCATCATCGTTGCTCTATGGGTGCAAAGCTCAAAGCTTTATTTGGTATAGTTTGTGGGGTTGGGCTTAGCCTGTTTGTGTTACTCTTGGGTTTTGAACAGTGTTGCTGCTGTGGTCACCAGCTTTGTGATTTTGGTCGCCAGCATTTTGTTTTTGGATAAAAGGATCTGGGTGACCGACACCAAATCTCCTGCCATGATCAGCTAGCGTCTCGTTCAAGGGTTCATGGTCCTGATTAGTTGGAGTTCTGCAGCTAGGGTCTTGTTTTAAGGATTGTTGCTGCTTTTCCAGTTACACACCAGACCCTGAAGTTGCCCAACTAATCAGCAGCCCCAAGTCCCATTGGTTACCTGATTCCTGCAGTGTGCTGTTGGATTGCATTGTTTTCAGGGACCAGTAGTCATTATGGAATGATGGCCCTATTTAAGGTGCCTTGTTTTGGGCTCAAGACTTTAGACCAGGAGTGCAGTTACCAGAGGCAGGGATGTGGTTGTCATAGGCTTGTCATAGCTCTGCTTGTGAATGGCAATAAATGTGTTTTTAATGGGCTGCTCATTTGTCCCTGTCATGAGAACTGCAGAGGGAAAGAGCCACTCATCTTTTGGGAGCCTAACTCTCATCCTCAAATCTGTAATAACCTTATGACTAAAATAGCAGTTTACCATAGACCCCAAATTCCACTAAACACTTATGCTCTCATCACCAGTCAAATCCATGCAACTCTCTATTCTACACAGTTTACACCTTGTTACCAGTATGTAATGTCTAATCATTTAAACTTTTAGCATTCAGACAGCCAAATGGGTTAAATAAAATTTGAAGCATCTGTTGCAGCACTAAGCATAACATGCACTTTTCAGACACTTCCCTCAGTTAAGCAAACAAGGGTTAAATGTTTTACTTTTTAAATATGCAAAATGGATACAAATAGGCTAATGGACCACTGTACAAGCTACAGAACAAGGCCTACAGACTATGTTTATACTTAGTCTGGCCATAGTGGGAGTATCACTACATAACCTTCAAAAACCTGATTCATAGCAGCACAGTAAACATTTGACATTTTTTCCCTGACGGACACTATTCCACACTGCATTGCCTTGAATGAACCTTTTCCATTCATTTATCTAGACCAGGAGAGGAGTTACCAGAGGTAGGGATGTGGCTGTCATATGGGGCAGATGCAAGCCCAGAAAGTTGTCCAGTTCACAAAATCAGAGAGCAAGAGAGTTTGTAAGTTTTTGCTAAAAATGGCAGTTTATTCAAAGATCTTTTGTTGTGGGGTACCCTGCGTTTCCAGGTTCACCCCTGAAAATGACAATGCAATTAAGGTCTGGTCTGTTGTAAGTTCTCCCTATCGCAAACAGGACAATGCTGCCATGAATGGGCATTTAGGGATGGATGGGATTATTTAAACAGGATCTCAGCCGGCAAATAATTGTCCTAATTATCCTCAAAATGAAAAAAAAAACATTCTGCCGATATATATTATTTCATTGGATTAGAAGAAAAGCTCCACAGCTGTGGCTAGAAGAATGTCCAGTTGCAGTGGGAAGGGGGGGGGGACTTAGAGCTGCAATTTGTGTTATTTATATGATTCAACCAGGACCTCCAACACACACTTAAGAAGTTCAGTGTTGAGTGGGAGGTTGACAGGATGAGACTCTAACCTCCAAATCGGAGGCCATAGCACTTCCTCTGGAAAAACTGCTCCTTTCAGGCAAGGGGGTTGAGAGGAGTATGCTTCCTGAAGATTCTGTTCACTGGTAAATTGATTCAGTGGATTTGCAAGCACTGAGCAGTCCAGTGGTGGACAAATGGTTAGGCAAGAAATCATCAAACCAGGCTTAAAATTTCCTTGTCAATGTATGTCTCTATCTTCATCTATAGTTTAATAAGTTTTTGTTTTACAATACCAGAGGAGAGCTCAAAATGCTCATATATCGCATACCTAAAGTGCATTTAAAATGTGCCACTCCTGAACTGTACATACTTCTATAGGTATATGTGTACTGCATGCAGAAGTCCATATGGACTGGATGTGCATTCTATTTTTAAAAAGCAAAACCATATAAAACAGAATTACATACAAAGCCAGGCATTAGAGCCATGTAATATGGGGAAAACTCCCATAAACTTTAAATCATTTAAATCAATACTTTAACAGAATTCCATCCATCTTCTAAATCTGATTAGGGCCACAAGAGCGCTTGGAGTCTATTCCAGGTAGCAGAGGGCACAAGGCAGGGGGGATCCTGGACCAAATGCCAGTGCATCTCAGGACACATACATGCACACACTCATACACAATGGGCAATTTGAAGAAGGCAATTAGCCAAACTGCAATGTAGCTGTCAATAAATACTATGGAATCAGTTATTGTAAGTGTTATAGTAATTATGTACATTTTTAAGGATTCTCATGTTTAAATGAGCTCATCGATGATTAAAATTTACATCACAAATATCCTACCTCAGCTACGTTGTTGTCCACAAAACCTGGCAACCTCTCATCTTTACAAACCACGCCAGCATCCTCATCATGGGTGCAGTCGCTGTTGCCCCAGCCTCGGGATTTACAGAGGTCTATGCTCTTCTCACTGCCAACACACTGCACATTGTCCAACCAGATCTTCCCTGTACATAGAACAGGACACAAGAAAAGCCTGATGAGATCTAACTTGTCCCTAGTATTATTCAGGTAGGTGTAAGAAAAAACATCCTAAATGGCTTCAACATACCAGAGATGACATCTCTACATAGCGGCTCTACTTATAACAATATAATTGAGTTACGAACGGGAGGAGGCCATTCAGCCCATCAACTTGCTTGGAGGGAAATAAACTTAATAATTTTAAGTTGGCAGGACCTTGTCAAGTGCAGGTTTGAAAGAATCTCGGGTTTTTAGCTTGCACTACCCCTGTGGGCAGATTATTTCATACACTAATTACCTACTGTAAGAAGAAGTTTTTTTCTCAGATCCAACCTAATTTCCAACTGTGGCCACAGGTTCTTGAATTAGAACTTATTTTGAAGTAAAACTTTTTATGAACAGCATCTAGACCTATTAGAATCTTATACACCTGGATCATGTCACCCCTTAGCCTCCTTTGCTTGAGGCTAAACAAATTCAGCTCTGCCAACCTCTGCTCGTAAGACATCTGTCTAAGGCCAGGAATCATTGTTGTAGCCCTGCATTGGACCGCTTCTAAAACAGCAATGTCCTTTTCGCAGTAAGGTGAACAAACCTGGACACAGCATTCAAGGTGAGGTCTCTTACCTATTCCCTTTCCATACTTGGCACTGTGGGTCCAACCGATGGCTGAAGTAAAACCCAAATGGCGACAAAGCACATGCGCATTAGCCAAGGAGAAGTCATCATCACAAATGGTGCCCCAATCACCCTGGTAGAGGATCTCTACACGTCCCTCGTTGTGCTTGCGTGGGTAGCCAGCCAACCGGAATTTAAGTTTGCTACCATGGTGCTGAGGGGAAGGCGTGGTCTGGCTAAGGCAGAATGGCAGCCAAATGGCCACAAGGAAGGCCACTCTCCGATGCTGCCAGGATGCTACCCTCTTCATCTCTGAATCGGGATAAAACAGAAAAGACTGGCAGTTACCAATATGTACCAAAATATTTTAAAAGACCTGCATCATTTCTATAAAAAGAACTCTTCACACCGCCTAATATGTTACCACCGCCTAACAATTCAAAATATTTATATTACATTTCATTCAAGTATAATTATACATTTACAGTATTTGACTAATAGGTCTACTAAACCCGAAAAACACTAAAAATGTATATTTGACAGATGCCTTTAGCCAAAGTAAGGTAGAAAAGATCTTTAACGCTGTTATCTTCATTGATCTCCTTTTACCAAAATTTTTATAAGATCTTACCAAGAAATTGTATAGTTTTGACATCACCTCCCTTGACTTAAACTCCACACACCTAAAATTGTAACCTAACATTCTATTGACCTTTTTTATTGCTTCCCCACACTGGTGAGAATGGGATATGGAAACATCAACATAGACACTGAGATCTTTCTCATAATCAGCTACCTTTATTTCAGTGGAACCCATAAAATATTTGTACTTTTTCTGCTCCCTGCATGGATTACCTTACATTTATCTACATTAAATTTCATCTGCCAGGTATCAGCCCAGTTACTGATTAAATCAAGATACTGTTGTAGCCTCTGTGCTGCTATTTCAGTTATACCACCCACCTTGGTATCATCTGCAAATTTAACCAGTTTACTGTATATAGTGGTGTCACTCTTATTTATGTAAATTAGGAATAATAGTGACCCTAAAATTGAACCCTGGGGTACCCCACTATGAATGCAGGCCCACTGTGACATTGTGCGATTATTTATTTTGAGCTTAGCTAGGCTTTGTAGCACATCAGCTTCAGTTATACATATATTGGTCAAAGACGAAGTTGAGTTAGGAATGCATTGGTGTGTTACTCATGTCTTCTACAGTGAATACCCATGAAAAAGCAATCATTAAACTCATTAACTATTGCACATCAATTTAATTTTAATTACAAGGCCTTTACTATTCTGCAGATTAGACACTTCAGCTTTTAGAGCTCTTTTGGAGTTAAAATACTGGAAAAATATGTCATCCATTTAATGTCATCCTTAGCCTCCAATGCAATCTTCCTTTTGACATTGCTCTTAGCGAGTTATTTTCCATTTGTGGAACAAAGCCCTTTTCTTCCTGATTTCATTTTTAATTTGAGTAGCATCACATGTTACTTGAAAAAGAAACAAGACTGTGGCCTGTTACAATTAACCCTTCACCCAAGAATTACATTTACCAACTTTCTCAGACTGATTTACATTTAAGAAAGACATTACAATTAAATTACAAAATGATATTACCACTGGATCAAGTAATGTCATTTTCAAGGCAAAAGTCTTAAACACGTGACAAAAGCGTTCCACCTTATTCCCTTCTAATATTTTTAAGGTAGCTCTTAAATATTTCACTGTTTTCGATGACCCTCTGAATGACAGGATACCTTAAAGCTGGAAGTGGGAAATACTGTAAAAGTAAAGCTTGGTAACATCGATTAAAAAAAAAAAAAAAAAAACATCTTAGTGGAGAAATGACCTGTATTTCGTACGATTGGGGGCTGGGTTGAATACGTTGCAAATGGGGGGGATGGGGATGCCACGACGGAAGACGATCTCTCAAAAAAAATATTCAAAACACTTTTAAGTATTATATTACTTTTATTTACTTTTCTGTGTGCGTGAAATCGCCATCATTTGCCGCTATAATCTGAGTCAAAATTTAAGAGATTCAAAAGAGGTTTAAAGAACAATAGTTACGTTTTATGCCCCCGAGTAAATTATAATACCCTCGGGCAGCACTCTCCTTTAAGTTTAAATTGAAGCTGGACGTGACAGAACACCGGCTAAAACAGAGTATAGAAAAGTTATTTAAATAATTTGAATGTCACAAATAACAGGCCAACAAATAGCACTATACAAGGTCTTTATTTACTGCTTTGTGCGTCTGCATGGTTCAGTTCGACACACACACACACACATCTTATTCGCTATTCACAGCCATGTGCATGGCATGGCATGGTACATTTAAACACTATGTTTAGCATAAGTCGTAATAGCTCAGTTTAAGTTGGTTATCTCTTGCAATCACATCTGGATCAAAATAAACGCCACCACATTTTCAAGACATCGGTCCGAAGTGAGATCCCTTATTTTTGCAGGTATTCAAAACGGGAAAAGTAGCTCTCTGTTAAGTCTACCTAACTAGAAACGGACTGTTAGCTATATTTTAGTTTTCACTTGAATTAGTCGTGTTTAACAGAATGTAGCTCCACTGACGATGAACACAATCGAGGAAATCATTTTACACATACCAAATCTCGGCGGTTGGTTGTTATTTATACGTTTCCTAAAAGTGAAAACAGATCCATCATTCCTGTGTTTTTGTGAAACTGCTGCTCCAACGTGGTGTAAGGACCATATGTTATGTGCTTGCGTGTGAAGAAGGTGGGGTTGGGACTTTTGGTGTATCCTTTGCAGTCGTTAGAACTTATGTACTTATAAGGGCTCGATTCTCCATAAAACGTATTTTATCTTAGCTACAACGTTTTAAACTTCAAAAATATGTCGTCTTCAAGAAATACCATTTTTAAAATAATAAGACGGATTTATACAATTAATACTTAAAATTTAAAACTTTTTTTATCCACATACATTCAATGGGGGCTTCTCCGTTCTGTGTCGTTTTATCATAAAATCATGGCTTGGTGCACAATGCGGGATAAATTCTGAAATGGATGTCGGCATAAGTGTTATCATACTAATACATAAAATACACAAATTCCTAGGGTCACACCTTTGAAAGCATGTTTGGAAGTGAGACGGGATTCATTGTCACTTAGCCACGTGTTTCTATCTGTCTGTCTCCGTCTTGTAATTTTTACTGTGTGAAAACTATAAGGATGTGCGGATCGAGATACTGAAATGTCAATTCTTTCTTAAGGTTTTGTTGACAATCGATTTTGACATTAAAGTATCGGGGTTTTTTAACCTGGTATTTAGATGTTTTAGATGTTTATGTTATAATGAGCCGGACATGAACTACTATAGTAGTATACCAGGACATAAATGTCAGTAAGATAGGAACTACTTCTCCTTCCGCCATCTCTTTCTGCTCCAGATTGACTCCATACTACAGCGGAAATAGGGATGGGGCTGTAACACTGATTTTTTTTTTTGATCCGATTTTATCCAATACGAAGACTGGTATAAAATATAAATAGCGCTGAATTGCATTAGAAAAAACCACTATGAAATTTTGAAAATTTAGTAATACATATTGCAATATTTATAAAACAAAGTAGTTGCAAATTTACCTAAAGTGAGCTATAGCTAAACAGAACTTAAGATGTACTATCAAAGTCTGTGACAAGGGCATAGGTTTGGTTCCAAAATTGGCAAAGAATGAGGAGAAAAGCAAACAAGAGCTGAAGAAAGAGACAAATCCATAGAGATTATAGTAGAAGCTTTGCCAGCACTGCTTTGTGTCTTGGTAGAACTCACAGCAACATGACCAACTCATTTGAAAGATTAAAGGCATGGATGTGGTTATAGGAGGTAGGAACATCTCCCTATCAGTATTGTTGAAGTACCAGCTAAAAACACTATTTCACTTTTCATTAATGTGTCAAGTCTATACTGCCAGTGCTACATTGGTGTAAGAAGTGGAATGGAGAGGTTTGACCTGCATCCTGAGTTGAAGAAGTATTCAGCCAAAAATTTCCATCCCTGCAGGAGATTAATCTGGATGGGCTCAGGGACAGATTCTGGGTTGTGTGGGGGGGGGGGGGGGGGGGGGGGGGGGGGGGGGGGGGGGGGGGGGGGG